>JAJIBD010024902.1:0-79661 GCA_021461705.1 Cryptotis parvus | reverse complement strand
AAGAAGGACTGAAAGATCTACTCTAAGACGAGACAAAATCCAAAAGAACAACCAACCTATACAGAAAGATGACACAAAATCCATCAAGCTCTGTGGAGTGAAGTCACTGCTCCAGATGAGCCGAGCAATACCAATGAGTTGTATAACCTCTCAGATAAGGAATTTCGGAAAGAACTGTTAAGGATTCAAAAGGAATTCAAAGAAGCAATGGAATGAAAAATCAATAAAATACAAGAGGACATGAGAGAAGAAGTGAGGAAAATGCAAAGGGAAATGACAGATATTAAAAATGAGGTAAATGAAATAAAAAACACAGTGGAAGGCCATCATGAGAGAAGAAGTGAGGAAAATGCAAAAGGGAAATGACAGATATTAAAAAATGAGGTAAATGAAATAAAAAACACAGTGGAAGGCCATCATAGCAGAATAATAGCTACTGAAGAAAGAATTAGTGATCTCGAAGACGAAGTTCCAAAGATTCTCTACACAACACCAGAAGATAGAAAAAAAGACTCACAATTACCAAACAGACAACAAGAGATAATCGGGATGAAGCCAGAAGAAACAACATACAGATCATTGGGGTCCCAGAACGGCAAGAAGAAAACCCTGATGAAGAAGAAACTGTCAAAGCCATAATTGCTGAAAAGTTCCCAGAACTAAAATATGCTTGCCTCAAGATCCAGGAGGCCCGTAGGATACCAGCTAAAAAGAAACCCCAACAAGAATACTCCAAGACACATCTTAATTAAAATGACAAAAACTATAGATAGAGATAGAATAATGAAAGCAGCAAAATCAAAGAAGGAAATCACGTACAAAGGAACATCCCTAAGATTTACAGCAGACTTCTCTGATGAAACACTCCGAGCCCGAAAACAATGGTGGGATATTGTGAAAAGGCTCAATGAACTGCAGGCCTCACCAAGAATTCTTTACCCGGCCAGACTCACATTCAGATATGAAGGAAAGATACACAACTTCATGGATAAGCAACAACTCAGGAACTTCATGGACTCAAAACCAACTTTAAAAGAAGGACTGAATGGTCTACTCTAATGCAACCAAACCCATAAGCACAACAAACACAAAAAAGAAAGATGGCACAAAATCCAATGACAATAATCTCTCTCAATGTCAATGGTCTAAATGCACCAATTAAGAGACACAGAGTAACAAAATGGATTAAAAAATTGAACCCAACATTCTGCTGTCCACAAGAAACGCATCTGAATAATCAGAACAAACACAGACTCAAAGTCAAAGGTTGGAAGACCATTCTCCATGCAAACAACTCCTCCAAAAAGGCTGGCGTGACCATATTAGTATCAGATAATATAGACTTCAGGCTGAAAAAGGTTAGAAGGGACAACGAAGGTCACTTCTTATTAATTAAGGGGTATGTACACCAGGAAGAAATTACACTACTAAACATATATGCACGCAACGAGGGGCAAGCAAAATACATAAAACAACTGCTAAGAGACCTCAAAGAAGACATTAACAGTAGTACAATAATAGTTGGAGATTTCAACACTGCTCTATCAATGATGGATAGATCAACAAGACAGAAACTCACCAAGGAAATATTGGCCCTGAAGGAAGAAATGGAAGAAAGAGAGCTAGTAGATATATACAGGGCTCTTCATGCCAAAAAAAGCTGAATACACATTTTTCCTAGTGCACATGGAACATTCTCCAAGATAGACCACATGCTGAGCCACAAAGCATACCTCAATAAAATAAAAAAGATAGAAATTGTGTCAGCTATCTTTTCAGACCATGATGCACTGAAAATGAAAGTTAACCATATACAGAAACAGGGAGACAAACCAAACACCTGGAAACTGAACAGCTCACTCCTGAACAACAAATGGGTCATAGAAGAAATCAAACAGGAAATCCAAAGATTTCTGGAAACAAATGAAAATGAAGACACCAATTATAAGAACTTTTGGGACACGGCAAAAGCCGTGTTAAGAGGGAAGTTTATAGCTCTGCAAGCATACATCAGGAAACAAGAAAGGGCCCACATAAATAACCTGACTACACAGCTGAAGACATTAGAAAAAAGACCAACAAAAGGAACCCAACCCAGGCAGAAAAAAAGATAATAAAACTTAGAGAGGAAATCAATGAGTTGGAAACCAAAAAAAAACAATCCAAAAGATTAATGAAACCAAGAGCTGTTTTTTTGAAAAAATAAACAAGACTGACAAACCATTGGCAAGACTTGTAAGTACAGGGAAAGAGAACCCAAATAAACAGAATCAGAAATAAAAATGGTGACATCACAACAGAAATCACAGAAATCCAAAAGATCATCAGAGATTACTTTGAGAGCCTGTATGCTGTGAAACATGAGAATCTAGAAGAAATGGATCAATTCCTGAAGTCCTATAACCTCCCACCGCTGAAACAAGAAGGCCTCCAATACCTGAATAAGCCTATCACCATCGAGGAAATTGAAACAGTAATTAAAAGTCTGCCCAAACACAAAGGCCAGGTCCAGACGGATTCACTAGTGAACTCTACCAAACCTTTAAGGAGGACCTACTGCCAGTCCTTTTCAAGCTCTTCCAGGAAATAGAAGAAACAGAAACACTCCCAAACAGCTTCTACGAGGCACATATCACCCTGATACCCAAAGCAGGGAGAGACAACACAAAGAAAGAAAACTACAGACCAATATCCCTGATGAACATGGATGCTAAGATCTTCAACAAAATACTACCAAACAGAATGCAAAGAATCATCAAGAAGATTATACATCATGACCAAGTAGGATTCATCCCGGGAATGCAAGGATGGTTCAACATTCACAAGACAATCAACATAATACATCATATCAATAAAAGAAAAAAATAAAAACCATATGATCCTTTCAATAGACGCAGAGAAAGCATTTGACAAGATCCAGCACCCGTTCATGATTAAAACCCTCCAGAAAATGGGAATTGAAGGGACTTTCCTCAAGATAGTTACAGCCATCTACCAAAAGCCCACAGCGAACATCATTCTAAATGGGGAAAAGTTGAAAGCCTTCCCCCTGAGATCAGGGACAAGACAAGGTTGCCCACTCTCACCTCTTTTATTCAATATAGTACTGGAAGTACTTGCCATAGCAATCAGAGAAGAAAAGGACATCAAGGGCATCCAGATAGGCAAGGAAGAAGTCAAGCTATCATTATTTGCAGATGACATGATATTATACCTAGAGAATCCTAAACTCTCTACCAAAAAACTCCTAGAAACAATAGATGCATATAGTAGAGTGGCAGGATACAAAATCAACATCCAAAAGTCAGTGGCTTTCCTATATACAAATAACGAAAGAGAAGAAAGGGATATTAAGGAAATGATTCCATTTACAATTGTGCCACAGAAAATCAAATACCTAGGAATCAACTTACCCAAGTGTGTAAAGGACCTGTACAAAGAAAACTACAAGACACTGCTCCAAGAGATAAAAGAGGACACAAGGAAATGGAAACATATTCCCTGTTCATGGATGGGGAGAATCAACATTGTCAAAATGGTAATACTCCCTAGAGTTCTGTACAGATTCAATGCAGCCCATATAAGGATACCCATGACATTCTTCAAAGAAATTGACCAAATGCTCCTGAAATTCGTATGGAACAATAACCCCCAAGGATAGCTAAAGCAATCCTCAGGAAAAAGAAGATGGGAGGCATCACCTTTCCCAACTTCAAACTGTACTACAAGGCAGTAGTAATTAAAACAACATGGTATTGGAATAAAAACAGACCTGTGGACGTATGGAATAGAATTGAGTATCCTGACACCCAACCTCAAACACATGATCATTTAATCTTTGATAAAGGTGCAACGAGTCTAAAATGGAGTAAGGAAAGCCTCTTCAACAAGTGGTGTTGGGAAAACTGGGCAGCGACATGTAAAAAATTGAATTTGGACCTGTGTCTAACACCATGCACAAAAATCAGATCAAAATGGATTAAAGATATCAATATCAGACTTGAATCCATAAAGTACATTGAAGAAAACATAGGAAAAACCCTCCACGACATTGAAGCTAAATGCATCTTCAAAGGTGAAACATAACTAACAAAGCAACTAGAAGAAAAGATAAACATATGGGACTACATGAAACTAAAAAGCTTCTGCGCCTCAAAAGAAACAGTGACTAAGATACAAAAGCAGCCCACAGAATGGGAAAGAATATTCACCCAATACCCATCTGATAAGGGGTTAATATCCAGGATATATCAGGCACTGGTAGAACTTTACAAGAAGAAAACAAACAACCCCATCAAAAAATGGGGAGAAGAAATGAACAGAAACTTCAGCAAGGAAGAAATTCGAATGGCCAAAAAACATATGAAAAAATGCTCATCATCACTAATCATAAGGGAGATGCAAATCAAAACAACAATGAGATACCACTTTACACCACAGAGACTGGCACATATTCAAAAGAGCAAGAACAACAAGTGCTGGCGTGGATGTGGGGAAAAGGGGACACTCATCCATTGTTGGTGGGAATGCCGGCTGGTACACCCTTTCTGGAAAACAATATGGACTTTCCTCCAAAGACTAGAAATTGAACTCCCCATTTGACCCAGCCATACCACTCCTGGGAATCTACTCTGGGAAACCAAAAACACGCAGCGGAAACACCATCCCTACTTTTATGTTCATAGCAGCATTATTCACAATAGCCAGAATCTGGAAGCAACCAGAGTGCCCGAAAATCGATGACTGGATAAAGAAGCTTTGGTACATCTACACAATGGAATACTATGCAGCTGTTAGGAAAAATGAAGTTATAAAATTTGCCTATAAATGGATGGACATGGAGAAGATTATGTTGAGCGAAATTAGCCAGAGAGAGACAGATACAGAATGACTGCATTTATTTGCATGGCATAAATATATATGTACATATTATGATACCAATATCCAAGGTCAAGTGAAACATATATCAGGAGGTCTTGTCAAAGGTGGAGATTATCACAAACGTGTGGGAGTCAGAGTTTAGGTAAGACAGAAAATGGAACAGGGTGCTAATAATAGTCGAGGGTACTAATGCCAACCTAGAACTGAGCATTAAATAGAGGCAAAAGGATACACATGACAACCTTTTAATGTATGTTCTGTAATCCATAGTCTGGAAGGGAAAGAAAAGAGAAAGAGAGAGAAAGGGAAAGAAATAAAGAACCTGCCATGGAGCAGGGCTGGGGAAGGGGGAGGGAACCGGGGATGTTGTTGGTGGGAGATGGGCACTGGTGGAGGGACGGGTGCTGAAACACTGTATGACCAAAACCCAAACATGAACTTTTTAATTGTATATCTTTTTTATTTGTATATCTCACGATGGTATAATAAAATACTTAAAAAAAAACAAAAACAATGAGATACCACTTTACACCACAGAGACTGGCACATATTCAAAAGAACAAGAACAAGTAGTGCTGGCGTGGATGTGGGGAAAAGGGGACACTCATCCATTGTTGGTGGGAATGCTGGCTGGTACAGCCTTTTTGGAAAACAATATGGACTTTCCTCCAAAGACTAGAAATTGAACTCCCATTTGACCCAGCCATAACACTCCTGGGAATCAACTCTGGGAAACCAAAAATACGCAGCTGAAACACCATCCCTACTTTTATGTTCATAGCAGCACTATTCACAATAGCCAGAATCTGGAAGCAACCAGAGTGCCTGAAAATCGACGGACTGGATAAAGAAGCTTTGGTACATCTACACAATGGAATACTATGCAGCTGTTAGGAAAAATGAAGTTATAAAATTTGCCTATAAATGGATGGACATGGAGAAGATTATGTTGACTGAAATTAACCAGAAGGAGAGAGACAGATACAGAATGACTGCATTTATTTGCATGGCATAAATATATATGTACATATTATGATACCAATATCCAAGGTCAAGTGAAACATATATCAGGAGGTCTTGTCAAGGGTGGAAATTATCACAAACGTGTGGGAGTCAGGAGGCTAGGTAAGACAGAAAATGGAACAGTGTGCTAACAATTGTCGAGGGTACTAATGCCAACCTAGAACTGAGCATTAAATAGAGGCAAAAGGATACACATGACAACCTTTTAATGTATGTTCTGTAATCCATAGTCTGGAAGGGAAGGAAAAGAGAAAGAGAGAGAGAAAGGGAAAGAAATAAAGAACCTGCCGTGGAGGAGGACTGGGGGAGGGGGAGGGAACCGGGGACGTTGGTGGTGGGAGATGGGCACTGGTGGCGGGATGGTTGCTGGAACACTGTATGACCAAAACCCCAAACATGAACTTTTTAATTGTATATATTTGTAACTGTAAAAAATAAAAAAAAAAAAAAAAAAAAGCATATGAAAAAAGGTCTTCATCTTTAATCATCAGGGAGATGCAAATCAAAACAACAATGAGGTACCTTCTCACACCACAGAGACTGGCACATATCCAAAACAGCAAGAACAACTGGTGCTGGCGTGGATGTGGGGAAAAAGGGGACTCTGATCCACTGTTGGTGGGAGTGCCTAATGTTCCAGCCCTTTTGGGAAAACAATATGGGCATTCCCCCGAAAACTAGATATTGAGTTTGATCCAGCAATAGCACTCCTGGGAATATACCCGAGATACTGATAGCAGAAACACTATCTGTACTTCTTTATTCATCTCTGCACTATTCACAATAGCTAGAATCTGAAAACAACCTAAATGCCCGAGAACAGAGGACTGGCTAAAAAAACTGTGGTTCATCTACTCTATGGAATACTATGCAGCTGTCAGAAGAGACGAAATTACGAAATTTATCTTCAAATGGCTGGACATAGAGACTATCGTGCTGGAGTGAAATTAATCAGAAGGAAAAGGACAGATATAGAATGACTGCATTCATTAATAGGATATAAATAGATACCAGTGTTTTACTAAGTGTGGGAAATGGTAATGGCAGATTAAAACTCACCATTGAATATACACAAAGAGATTTAAGTGATAAACTCTAAATATCTTCAGGGCTAGCCACAATGTGTAAAATAAGAGGGAGAGAGATGCAGAGACAGAGAGAGAAAAAAAGAGGAAAAGGGGCTACCTGCTATTGAGGCAGCCTGGGGGTGGGCGGGAGGGGGTGGGGTACATTGGTGGTGGAAATGGGGCCCTGGTGGAGGGATGGGTGCTGGAATACTGTATTACCAAGAACCAATTATGAACACCTTTGTAATTGTATGTCTCACGGTGGTCACTTGATCAGTTGATCACTTGAATCCCGTTATTCATCGATTTGCTCGAGCGGGCGCCAGTAACATTTCCATTAGACCCTATCACGTGCCAATGTTGCCCAATGGCATCTGGTTGATTCAGGAATATGAAGAGCCTCAAACCGCTCCTTCAGGGTCTTTACAAGGAAGTCTGACCATCTTGTAGGTGGGCGGCCACATGATCTTTTGACATCCCGTGGGATCCAGTCGGTAATGGCTCTAGTCCAGCAGTTGTCTCCAAATCGCATTACATGTCCAGCCCATCTGATTTTCGATGCCTTGGCAAACGAGATGGCGCTCTCTGATTCTGGAATAGCGCTAGAAGTCAGAACTCTGGATTCCTTCTCTCACTTGAGTGAGGCATGATATTCCAAGCATAGCTCTTTCGATTCCTCTCTGGGAGACCCGAATAGCATTCTCATCCTGCTTTCGTAGGGGGCCCAGGTCTCTGAGGCATATGTTAATGCAGGTAGAACGGTGGAGTCAAAGAGATGTGCCCGGAGCCGGAGGTTCTTCGTCCTTTTAGCTATTTCTTTGATGCCTTTGAAGCCATTCCATGCTGCTCTCTTCTTCCTGCACAGCTCAGGTTTTAGGTCATTCATCATGTTGACTTCTCGACCTAGGTACACATAACTGCTGCATTCAGAGATGTTGTTCCATTGAGAGTGAATGGGGCCTCAGGAACTAGTTCATTTTTCATGAACATAGTTTTCTTCAGATTTAGCTGTAGACCTATCTTTCTACATTCTCCGGTCGAAGTCAGCCAGCATTTGTGCTGCTTGGCTAATGTTTGGTGTTATTAGAACGATGTCATCAGCGAAACGGAGGTGGTGTAGTTGGTTCGACCATCTATCTTCACTCCCATTCCTTCCCATTCTAATTGTCACATGATGTTCTCGAGGGTGGCACTGAAGAGTTTTGGTGAAATGGTATCACTCTGTCGAACCCGTCTCACGGTGGTATAATAAAATTTTTTTTAAAAAATCAAGGGGCCGAAGCACTAGCACAGCAGGTAGGGAATTTTCCTTACATGCAGCCAAACTCAGTTCGATCCCATCGTCCCATATGGTCCCTGGAGCACAGCCAGGAGTAATTCCTTAGTGCAGAGCCAGGAGTAACTCCTGAACATCGCTGGGTGTGACTCAAAAAAAAAAAAAAAAAGGAGCTCAATTTCTAGTCTTTGGAGGAATGTCCATATTGTTTTCCAGAAAGGTTGTACACCTTGACATTCCCACCAACAATTTCCCCGCATTCATGCCAGCACTTGTTGCTTTTTACCCTTTTGGATATGGGCCAGTCTCTGTGGTATGAGGTGATATCTCATTGTCGTCTTTGATTTGCATCTCTCTGATGATTAGTGATGATGAGCATTTTTTCATATGCCTTTTGGCCATTGGAATTTATTCCTTGTCAAAGTTTCTGTTCATCTCTTCTCCCCATTTTTAATGGGGTTGGTTGTTTTCTTCTTATATAGCTGTACCAGTACCTGATATATCCTGGATATTAACCCGCTATCAGATGGGTATTGGGTGAATATTCTTTCCCATTCTCTGGACTGTCTTCTATCTTGGTCACTGTTTCTTTCGAGGTGCAGAAGCTCTTTTAGTTTCATGTAGTTCCATATGTTTATCTTTTCTTCTAGTTGCTTTGTTAATGGAGTTTCACCTTTGAAGATGTCTTTAGCTTCAATGTTGTGGAGGGTTTTTCTTATGTTTTCTTCAACGTACTTTTATGGATTCAAGTCTGATATTGAGATCTTTAATCCATTTTGATCTGATTTTTGTACAATGTGTTAGGCACAGGTCCAAATTTATTTTTTTACATGTAGCTGTCCAGTTTTCCCAGCATCACTTGTTGAAGAGGCTTTCCTTACTCCAGTTTGTATATCTCACAGTGGTATAATAAAATATTTTTTAAAAAAAGCAAAAAAAAAAAAAGAGAGAAAAAAAAAAAAATCAAATGTCTCAGCAATTTCCCCCAGGGGTTGTAGTCTACATTCTTTTCTGACATTCTTTTCAAGGATTTGTTTACAAAGAAGATCACTTTGTCACTGAACAAGAAATAACAAAAAAGAAAGACAACTTAAGTCACCATCAGCTGGAGACTGGTTAAACAGATGGCTGGTTAGGTGAAGGACAGCTAAAGCTGTAGTAGTCAATCCAGTATATGCTAATATGAAGCATCTTTAGATTACGAATACAAAGCAAAATGTGAGCAAATCAAAGACGAGAGTCCAGCCTAAATTAGAAGGCAAAATAAATGCAAATATCAATATATTAACTTGTGAAAATATGAATACACAAATATGTGAAAATAACCACACAAGTGACAGAACTGTGGTGGGGGCCCACAGCCACTTTGGTAGTGGTGCAGGTGCAGTAACTTTCTACTCTAGTAACAGGCATTTAAATGCTATTTAGGTGTTTAAACCATTTAAACATCTAAACACATTATTCTCCCTCTGGCCCTTCTTGTACTTTCACTTACCTATAATATCACAGTTAATATAAGTTGAATTACAATAAATTTTAAATTAAATGATAAAATGAGATTCAATGTTGTGCAATGCATTGCTAGTTCAAATGAATAATTTTAACATCTCACAGAATTAAAAGTGTATAAAGATTTTATGCGTACATCCTTAAAGATAAATACTTGTGTCCTCTATGTATCAACTGATCCAATTCCCCAACTTCCCCCACACCCAGCCTTCTCCTTTCCTTTCCAGTAAGCATTAATTGGTCTTAGATCCAAAATCATATTTTTGTTTTATTTAGTTCATCTGTGTTTACTTACAATTTATTACACATATGAGTGTGATCATATGGTGTTTATTCCTTTCTGTCTGGCTTATATCACTTAGCATAAGGAAGAAAATAAAAACGAAATAGTTTCTTTAATATCTCACCTTATACAATCATCTTAAAAACCATTCTGTAATTTTAGCCCATGGCCCCTAGGTGGCAGCAACAGCATTGTGTGGATTCTCCATACAGCCATTCCAGAGCATGCATTTATTAATAGAAGGGTTTAGGTGTTAAATTATTTTTTTGTTTTTGTTTTTGAACCACACCCGGCGATGCTCAGGGATTAATCTTGGCTGCACTCAGGAATTACTCCTATCAGTGCTCGGGGGACCATCTGGGATGTAAGGGATCAAACTTTGGTCAGCCATGTGTATAATACAGTGTTCTGCCCACTGTATTATATCTCCAGCCCCATATTTTTCTTTTTATACATTTTTAATAGATTTTATTATACCACCATGAGATTATACAGTTACAAAGCTGCTTATGATTGGGTTTCAGCCATGCAGTGTTCCAGCACCCATCCCTCTACCAGTGCACCCTTCCCAACACCAATGTCCCCAGATTCCTTCCCCACGCCAAGCCTGCCTCCATAGCAGGCTCTCCCCCCATCTCTATTTCTCTATTTCTCCCTTAAAATTTTTCTTTAAATGTATACATTTATAAAATGAGTAGACTGCAAGTACTCTTGAATAAAGTTATGAAAAAAATGTAAGCTATAAATCTGAGAAGATGCAAACACTGAAAAACTGCTCATCAGAATGTTAATGATGTTCCCTCTACAGTAGAACAATTAGTAGGGGAGTTGGTTTTTCTTTTTGTGCTTTTCCATATTTTTCTACAATAATCCTGGCATGCTGACTGGTCTCATTCACCACCAACCCTAACCTGGCCAGTGGAGCCTCCTTCACAGGCTCTGGAGCACGGAAGCTGGTGAAATATGTTACTCAGCAGCCAGACATTGGCAATATCACCAAAGCCTTCATTTTCCATACCTGGAATGAAAAATAATGACAAAGACATTAGTTTCATAATAAGATTCTTGAGGGAGGGGCCGGAGCGATAGCACAACCGGGAGGGCATTTGCCTTGCACATGGCCTACCCAGGTTCGATTCCCGGCATCCCATATGGTCCTCAGAGCCCTGCCAGGAGGAATTTTGCAGCACCAGGAGTAACCCCTGAGCATTGCCGGGTGTGACCCAAAAAGCAAAAAAAAGTAGATTCTTGAGGGAGGTGGGGGGGGGCTAAAGGATCTCTTTTAGTACTCCTCCAACCGAGAAGCAGATTTATCATGACACTAATAGCGCTTATGCTTCAAAGCCCCTCCCCTCACTTGAATTAGTCCCTTTCAAAACATTCTCTTTCTGAATGTATAAAACTGTTCTCCTTATAAGACCTATAAATCATCTGGTTATAGAAAGTACCGGATTGAGATACACAGTAGCCTAAGCACAACCAAAAATACTCTTGGCAACTTTAATATCCTTTTATGAAATAGCCTAGCTGTGAAATGTGGGTCCAAGGTCAATTGCACTTGACTGACCTGGGTTTGGTCCCCGGCATCCCATATGATCCACCGAGCACTGCCAGGAGTAATTCCTGAGTGCAGAGCCAGGAACAACCCCTGAGCATAGCTGGGTGTCGCCCAAAAAAAGCAAAATAAATTTTTAAAAAATGTGCTGAAGGCACCTCTACGCACCCCACAAACTAGGAGACTGTGTCCTTCCCACATGTACTCGTGCTCCCAGTGCCTGGCGAGGCTGGTACGGTTCAGGGATGCAGACAGCATGTGAATGGGTGAGACTTCTCCCAGGGTGCACCGAGCCTCAGTTACCCCATGGAGCGCCTTGAGGGGTCACAGTGAAGAACTGTTTCTGGAGGCTAGTAGACAGGTGTTCCCATGCCCAATGAATAAGACGCAGAGATGGCTACTGATACTGTAATGGGTTACTCAACAGAGACCAGCTGTGGTGGGAGAACAAGGAGGTTTTTATTATACCAATTCATCAGGCCGGTGGGTCCAGGCTATGCAGACACCTGAAACCTTTGTCAAAGCGCAGGGGTCCAAGAGCCTGTTTTTATGAGGCATTATTGCAAACGTACCATTACTTTGTTTCATGCTCAAGCAGTGGGGGGGTTCACACACATGATGGCACCTTATCAGAATGGTTCAGGGAGTTTCCTAAAATCAGCTGTTTCTTAGCTCGGAACAGGGAAGTTCATCCCAAGTGCAGATAGGGTGGGCATCTTTAAAACTTTCCACCCACAAACAAAACCATCTCTTTAGAGTCCATGCAATGAGTCAAGTATAAAACAAAAAAATACATGTCATACATTTCCATCAGTACACTGACGCATGCTCTGAGGAGCCCTGATGTGAGTGGGTCATCACCAGGGATTGAACAGGACCAGGTTGAGAAACAAGAAAGGATTCCATCTTCTTCCCACTTTGAAAAGACACCTTAGTGTATTTATCGGTGAAAGCAAGAAGAAAACAAACCTGGCATGTGATTTATAAATCCCTCAAACACAAGAAGGCAAACTGAGACACCAGATGAGAAGAGTGGGGAAATAAAAATACCAGGTGGCATCTGATCCAGCTTTTTACACTTCTGGGTAGAGACCCACAGAACACGGCAGCTGGAACATGCACAGAAGCTCTGCTCAAGACGGCCCCCAACGCGGAGCAACCTGCTGGGCCAGCCAGTGGCTCTCCCAGCTGGGGCTCATTTTGCCCAGGGTGCCCAGTTAGTGAATAAAAGGGAGAGGGTGTGGGCTTGACCTTAGATTTACTAGCTGCTGAGCATATTGCTCATTTCAGAGTTTGGTTTCTGTTTCTAGCGACCAAACACTTATTGAAAGGGATTCCTAATGAAAGAAATCCAAGTCAGGGGAATTCAACAGATACACCCGACATTGACACAGTTCTCTAGAGTTGAGCTCAAATCCAAGCGTAGCAGGCACTGCCTGGCACGTGCTATGGGGTTGGGAACGTCAGTCTAATTTCAGGACAAGGGGACTAGAAAAGCACTAGCAACAAGGACGGAGCCTTTTTACATACAAGCAATTCTGTGAAACAATCCTAAGATGTCACTTAAGGGGCCAGAGCGATAGCACAGAGGGGAGAGTGTTTGCCTTGCATGTGGCTGACCTGGGTTCGATCTCCGGCATCCCATATGATCCCCCAGCACCACCAGGAGTAATTCCTGAGTGCAGAGCCAGGAGTAACCCCCTGAGCATTGCTGGTTGTGACCCAAAAAAACCAAAAATAAAATAAAAATGTCACTTAAAATCTATTTCCAGACTTTCTTATTAACTCTGATACATGGTTGAGCAATGGTTTTCCAACTAAGCATAGACTGAACAACACTGTATAACTAAGAACTTCTAAAAATCATATTTTCAGAGCTAGAAAGGACAGTTAGATCATTAGCCTTGCAAGCAGCTGACCCTGGTTCAATCCCAGGAACCACATATGGTCCACCATGGATGATCCTTGAACACGTGCTACTAGTAAGGCCTGAACACAGCCAGGAGTAAAGGAGCAATCACTGAGCACTACAGAGTGTGACCCCCCCAAACCAAACAAAAACAAAACCAAAATCATCTCACAATTTTTCTTCTTTCTCAAAAGACGTAACTAGGTGCATTTAGCATATTTACAGCACGTTCTCTCTCTCTCTCTTTCTCTCTCTCTCTCTCCCTCTCTCAAACACACACACACACATACACACACACACACAGAGATTTCCATCAAAGTGACAGAAAGATTATTTCAAGACCGTGAGATGATAACAGCAATAGAAAACTAGTTAGAAGGACGATAACTAGCAGAACAGAAGTTTGGTGAAGATCTAAAAGGCAGAAGAAAGTGGATGGAGGAGAAAAAGGAGCAGAAAGGCAGGTCTGGGCATAGGAAGCCCATCTGTGGTTCCCCAGGGCCCCCCCCCACCCCACCCCAAAAGCTGCTCACACTCTGTCACCAGTACCATGAAGGCCTTTGAGGCAGTCGCCAGTGGCCTCATTAAAACACTTGAGTGTGTGCCTGGGGCCTCTCCGGGCCCTCTCTGGGAACGTGGGTAAACAGATCTGCCAGCTGAGACTCTCCCCGCCCGCCCCCCATCCCCTACCCCTGGGCCCTTTTCTCAAAGAAGGCTCCTGGCGCAGCTTCTGTGGCCTAAGAGGAGACCACGAAACGATTCTGAATTTCTAGGATGAATTCAGGGGGGGAAGTTATTTACAATGCCCTTCTGCCCATGAGGCTCCCTGGAAGTCCCTGGGTCCCAGCGTGCTGGCTTGTTCTTTACTCTACAGCCAAGCTTTCCTGTTGACAAGCCACACCCAGGAATACCAGGACTACTGAGAGCCACCCTGAGCAGGGAAAGCAGCTGGAAGAACAAGCTGAAACCTACACAATCGAAGAGGAAATCCCCATAAACTACCGTTGCTAAATTAGGGTATTTGTTTAGTTTCAAATTTATAGCATCAAACCTGCAAGGAAAAGAAAAAAAATGCCAAAGGAAAACTCTTAAAAAATAATTGAGACCAAAGAAAAAAGATAATCCAAGCTGATAAAGAGACTTTCCTTTTTAAAAAATCTAATCAACACAAATCATCCCATTCTGAATATCTGCTTAGTTAAAAAAAATATTAGGGCTGGGAGATAACTCAGTGGGCTGAAGCATAAATCCTACCAGGAGTCTCAGGCTGGGAGTTCATGGTCTAAGCACTGAGCTGGAAGTAGCCCCAATGAAGTAGCTGGTGTGTCCCCAAAATAAAAACAAACCAAAAGAAGGAAATCAGTATTTTAAACAGTCTCAGGCTGGGATATGACTCAGTGATACTCTGAATGCATGCCTGGCATCAGTGCAGTCCTGGGTTTGGTCTCTAGCCCCCCAAAAATAAAATACAAGAACAAAACAATTCTACTAAAAGCAATAATGATACAATTTACACTTATCAGAGTAATTTATGACCCAGTATTTATGAGACAATTATATGTCTGTGAAAAGTAGCAGGGAATATTTCAGAGTTTTGGAAAACTAAAATATTTTAGTGGATTTGCTAAATAATAATATAGACACTATCTATAGAAGGTCAAGTTGGTTGACTGGAAAATAAGAAAAAATATGAGTAAAATCAAGATACTGAAATTTGTACTAGGGAATATAATTCTCTAAAGTGATCCTAAAAGGTACAGGAAACCATGGAGGGAAAAACTCACCCACAAAATAATGAAATAAATGTTCTTACACTATAGAGTTCACATTTTGGGGTATTTTTTTGTTTTGTCTATTTGTTTCAGTCATGCAAGTGGTACGTAGTCAGGCTTACTCCTGGTTTTGTGCTCAGAGGCCACTCCTGACAATGCTCAGAGAATAAATGGGGTGCTAGGGATCAAACCCAGATCAGCCACATACAAAGCAAGTATACGATCACTCTGGTCCCACTAATACGTTTTTAGGCCATCAGAGTTCACTGATTATAGAGCAGCAAGACAAAGGGAGAGGCTGGAGCAATAGTACAGGGGGAGGGTGTTTGCCTTGGCTCGGGCAACCAGATTCGATCCCGGCATCCCTTATGATTCTAAGCACTGCCAGGAGTAATTCCTGAGTGCAGAGCCAGGAGCAATCCCGAGCATTGCCTGCTGTGACCCAAAAAAAAAAAAAAAAAAAAAAAGGGGGGAATGGGGCCAGAGCTATAACGTGCAAGGTAGGGCCTATTTGCATACAGCTAACCTGGGTTTAATGTCCATATGATCCCCAAGCCTGCCAGGAGTGATCCCTGAGCACAGCACCAGGAGTAATCCCTAAGCATTGTTGGGTGTGGCCCCTCCACCCACCAAAATAAAGGAAAAATAAAACAAAAGGTCTGGAGCAATAGTATTGCAGGTAGGGCATTCACCTTGCATTTGGCATCCTGGGTTTGATCCCTGGTAACCCATATGATCCCCTGAGCACTTTTTAAACAAAGAGTCAGGAGTAATCCCTGAGTACAATTGGGTATGGGCCAAACCACTTTCCCCCAAAAAGGAAGTAGACACCTGGTGAAATTTTAAAGAACAAAAAAGAAAATCTTAAACATCTTCACACGAACAATAAGGCATCTCATTTGTTTTTAGCAATAGTAGTGATTAGAAGAAAATCCATCATCAAACTAACATATATTGAAGGTAGTCTGTATGCTAAAACTTTCTAGGTCCTCAGGATGCATCAGTGAACCTAAATCCTGCCCTGGTGGATCAGAATTCCACGGGCAGAATGGCTTCCAAACATGCATCAGAATTGCAGCAGGGCGCATGGCTCAGAAGTAAAGCACAAACTTTGTATGTGTGGGACCCTGGTTCAACTTGACACTGACAAAAATTTTGTAAATGCATTGTGGGGGTGGAGAATGCAGGGGTTAAGGCATATGGTTTGACACCTAGCACCACAAAGCCTCCTGAGGATCACTGGGGGAGGTCTAGAGGCCCCTAAGTCCCTCTGGTATGGCCTGGGTGGTCCTGGCACCCTAAGGCCCAAATAACACTACATCCGTGAGGCCCCAAGCATTGACTTCTCCAGACTGGTTCAGTAAGAATCATCAGGAGCAGCCTTTGGGCCACCTGAAGGTCATTGGGAGCCCGGCCTCACCCCATCTGTCCCTCTCCACTGCCCCCACTACACACCTACACACACACACACACACACACACACACACACACACACGCATGCACACACACACACAATTACAAGAGTTCTAGACCTGCCAAGCTAAGAAATCAAATATAAAGGCTGAAACGGCATGTTTAGGTACAGCTCATCGCACATCCCACATTCTCCTTAGAATTAGTATTCTCCTCCTTCAATGACAGTATTTTAATTTAAAAAATAGAAATTATTAGGTATTCAGTAATTCATAGATTACTAACTACACAAAACAAAGACTCTAAGTAATCCAACAAATTACACAAAAGAAAACCAATAAGAAATAATGAGTTTCCACATGAGTCTGACCCAGAGAAAATGGAGGCAAGAAAGATCACTGGAGTGGTAGCAGTGGTACAGCAGATGGGGAGTTTGCCTTGCACGCAGCTGACCAGGTATCCCACATGGTCCCTAAGCACCACCAGGAGTAATCCCTGAGTGCATAGGCAGGAGTAACCACTGAGTGTGGCCCAAAAAAAACAAACAAAAAGGAAAATAGACCCTTTTACAGAGAGAGAGAGAGAGAGAGAGAGAGAGAGAGAGAGAGAGAGAGAGAGGTTGCTATAGAGATAGACAGGTTGGGAGTGGAGGGAGAAAAGCTGGGGACATTGGTGGTGATAAAGGGATGGTGTTGGAACACTGTATGACTGAATGACTAAAATTCAATCATGAGCAACTTTGTAACTATCTCAGGGTGAGTCAATTAAAACAATTTAAAAAAGGAAAGAAAAAGGAAAAGCAAATCTTATTCCCTGGTTTTTCTGATCTTGAGCTTAGGGAAAATGGCTACCATGGCTAGTGACTCTGTGTGTGTGTGTGTGTGTGTGTGTGTGTGTGTGTGTGTGTGTGTGTGTGACGCATGGCAGCTCTAACTTTGTTGTCCTCACAAATGACTAGACTTTGGACTTAAAAAAACTCATCACTGAGGATTACTCTTCTGTCAAATTAAAAAAAAAACAGTTTTGTATTAAGCAACCTTCTCTAACAGTTAATGTTTGCTGAGCTGAGCAAGAGCATAGTGGACAGAGCCTGGTGAGAAAAATCTTTCTGTCCCAGCTCTGTCCCCAACAAGTTCAGTGACCTGTGGTCACTACTTAATCTGTAATTTCTCCATTTGGAAACTAGATTGAAAAATAATCCTCCTCCCAACTTTCTATTGTTCCTGTGAAGATGCATAAGAAGCCACAGACCTCTGCAACAATACTATGAGATTGCAATGTCACCTTAATGGGATGATAGAATTTCAAAGTTGGGAGGAATTCAGGAAGTGATGTAGCCAAATTTCTTTCATCCACCATTTCTTTCTTCCATCTATTACTTGCTTGGGGCTACTCTACTATTATTATTGATGGTCATTCTATAGAAAGTGACTTAAGATTATATTCCTTGGGAACTATATCCTCTTCTTTTTTTTTATTTTTTATTATACCACAGTGAAACATACAATTACAAAGGTGATCATAATTGGTTCTTGGTAATACAGTATACCAGCACCCATCCCTCCACCAGTGCCCCATTTCCACCACCAATGTACCCCACCCCCTCCTGCCCACCCCCATGCTGCCTTAATAGCAGGTACCCCAGTTTCCTCTCTTTCTCTCTCTGTCTCTCTCTCTGTCTCTCTCTCTGTCTCTGCATCTCTCTGCCTCTTCTTTTACACATTGTGGCTAGCCCTGCAGATATTTAGAGTTTATCACTTAAGTCTCTTTGTGTATATTCAATGGTGAGTCTTAATCTGCCATTACCATTTCCCACATTTAGTAAAACACTGGTATCTATTTATGTCGTATTAATGAATGCAGTCATTCTATATCTGTCCTTTTCCTTCTGACTAATTTCACTCAGCATGATAGTCTCCATGTCCCTCCATTTGCAGGTAAATTTCATAATGTCATCTTTTCTGACAGCCGCATAGTATTCCATAGTGTAGATGAACCACAGTTTCTTTAGCCAGTCCTCTGTTCTCGGGCATTTAGGTTGTTTCCAGATTCTAGCTATAGTGAATAGCGCAGAGATGAATAAAGAAGTACAGATAGTGTTTCTGCTATGTGTTTTTCGGTCTCTCGGGTATATTCCCAGGAGTGCTATTGCTGGATCAAATGGGAGCTCAATATCTAGTTTTCGGAGGAATGCCCATATTGTTTTCCAAAAGGGCTGGACCAGTCGGCACTCCCACCAACAGTGGATCAGAGTCCCTTTTTCTCCACACTATATCCTCTTCTAACATGACAAAGAAGTAGAGTTGCCAGGAACTTGGCCAGTCAGCTCGTTTAATTGCCTTATTTTAAAGGTGAAGCAATAGTAGCCCCAAGAGGGTAGCTGGTCCAAGATAACATAGGACAATGAACTCAGACCTTGGCTGAGAGCCCAGTCACACAATCCTTCCCCATGTCACCACTAAAGCAAGAAAAGAATGGCCATGCTGATGGGTAATCACGGTCACAATACAATACACTGCCCTGACGACAGTGATGGGCTGGTTACTCTAACCATCTTTGCTATTCTCAAAGGTTTTGCTTTCTTTAGAAATAAACTGAGCGTGTTGGAGATGTGACTCGGGTATAGAGCACATGCACAGCAATGTGAGGCCCTGAGCTCAGTCCCTAGCACAGACAGTCCCCTGAGCACTGCTGGCATGAGGCTGGGATCCCCAAACAGTCCAGTAAACGCCACATGAGCCCCTATCTCTAAAAAACCTTAATTAGGGACTAGAGTGATAGTTCTCTGGTAGATAAATGTGGGTAGTACATCTTGTCTTGAATGCATCCACCCTGGGTTCTATCCCTGGCAGCACATATAGTCCGCTAAGCACCACCAGAAGTGAACTCTGAGGGCACAGACAGGAGTAAGCCCTGAGCATCACCAGCTATGGCCCACAATCAAACAAATATAAATAAAAATTTAAGATTAATCAAGTAATTTTAAAAAATTAAACACAAATGCAAAAAATGAAGGAAAATCTATTTTGCATTTTGTATTATGAGTTACACCTGGTGGTATGCTGTGCCTACACTGGGCTGAGTTCTTAGAGACCCATCCAGTGCTAGTCCACCAGCCCTTTGAGCTGTTTCCCAGTCTGAAGGAAACTTAAAAAAAAATATTCTGTTATACCACCGTGAGATATACAATTACAAATATGTTCATGTTTGGTTTTCAGTCATACAGTGTTCCTGCCCCATCCCTCCACCAGTGCCCATTTCCCACCACCAATGTCGCCAATTCCTTCCCCTTCCCCTAGCCTGCCTCTATGGCAGGTTCTTTATCTCTTCTCTCTCTCTCTCTCTCTCTCTCTCTCTCTCTCTCTCTCTCTCTCTCCCCCTCTTTCTCTCTTCCTTCTCTTACACCTTGTGGCTTGCAATACATGCATTTAGAGGTTATCATGAGTATCCCTTTGCCTATATTCAATTCTCAGTTCTAGGCTGGTATTATCATTTCCAACGATTATTAGCACACAGTTTCTGAAGAAAACTTCTTTTTTTTTTTTTTTGGGTCACACCCGCAATGCTCAGGGGTTACTACTGGCTCTGCACTCAGGAATTACTCCTGGTGATGCTCGGGGGACCATATGGGATGCCGGGGATTGAACCCGGCCGGCATGGGCGGCCACGTGCAAGGCAAACGCCCTACCCACAGGACTATCCTCAGGCCCCTGAAGGAAACTTCTTTGTGTGTGTGTGTGTGGGGTTATTTTATTTTATTTTATTTTTAATTTCATTACACCACTTTTAGACATACAATTGCAATATGCTCGTGCTCGAGTTTTGGTTCTACAGTGTTCCAATACCCATCCCTCAACCTGAACCCATCTCCCATCACCAATGTCCCCACCTCCCTCCACACTCCCGCACTCCCAACTACTTGGCGGGTTCTGTATATCTTTTCTCTCTTCTCTATCTCTCCCTCCCGCCTACCTTTCCTACACATTGTAGAATGCAGTACATTAAAGGACATAACTGTTTCCACTAGTTTGATGGACCGCGTGGCTACAAGCGGCCAAGCAAACTTAGGGGCCTCATGGTCAGTGTCTGGACAGCGAAAATGGCGGCTAATGTGGTGGGTGAGTCTCATCCGGCTGCTTCTGGGATTCCCCAGAGGTGATGAGCCAACACCCAAAACCCATCTGTCCTCCTGGGGTCCTCATGGTCAGCTGAGCTAGGGGAGAGCTAGGGGAGAGTTCCGTTCCCCAGCTGCGTCTGAGGCTCTGCATGCTATGGCTGGTTGCTCCAGGGCAGCTCCTGGGCGGGCTACTGGGCTCAGACAAAATGGAGAGCGGAATGAAGGAAACTTCTTAAAGAAAGCAATTAAGCTTGAAAAATATACAGACTCAACATCAGCTTCCCGATAAAACTAAAATTGCAAGTTTCAGAACAATGAATCATTTAACAATCAAACTATAATAATAATTTCATAGAGTTGTTGTGAATATTAAAAAAATAATTCCAGAGGCCAGAGTGATAGTACAGCCTGTGAAGCATTTGCCTTGCACATGACCTATCCTGGTTCTATCCCCTGGCATCCCATATGGTTCCCTAAGCACCACCAGGAGCAATTCTGAGTTCAGAGCCCGGAGGGAAGCCCTGAGCATCACGAGGTATGACCCTTAAACCTATTTAAATAAATAAATATGTATGTATTTAGAAGTAAATAAATACATTAAACTAAATAAATAAAAAGTAAGTCCCATCATTAAAGAATGAATATCACTCACTGATTCACTATTCACAGATGGAGAAATTTGAAGTCCTGGCAATGATTTGTTTTTAGATTGCTCAGCTGATGTTAGAACCATATTTAGAGCCAAATGCTTACACGAAATCTATTTCCTTTTGTGCGTTAATACCATAAACCTTATGGTATTTATAGTATAACCACGTTACCTAAGCTAAAAAATTTTAATTGATGAAAGTTTAAAAAATAGATTAAAAAGAGAAAGAAATCTGTCTTCCACGTCTGTTCTTCCACACACCCAACCTCCCTCTCTGACATTTCATTAACTGACCCTCATCTGAAAGTCCCCTCCTGCCCCTCACTTCCACTCACTGCCCAGTCTTGCTAAAGGCTTGTCTTTTCCATGACTAAGAGAGGCTTTCCTCTCTCCTAAGTAGGGCAGCTCTTGCAGCCAACCTGAGGTGATAAGGCCCTGAAGAGGGGCATGCTCTCTAGCCTGACAAAGAGAGTCACTTGAGTCTTTCAAGTTCATAGTCTCGATGCTGGGGAGGGGTGGCTGCCCATTTATGTGACTTAAGCCCTGAGAGGACTCTATCCCCTCCTTCCTGCTCCTGACCTTGTGTCCCAGGAGGAAGCACATGTCCTTCACGCCATTCCCCCATCTGTGGGGATTAGGGAAGCTTCCCCCTTTTCCATCAGGTATCTGGGGGTTCATCATCATAACACACCCTGAAGACTTCTTGATTATATATATATATATGTGTATATATATTATAGATGTATATGTATATATATATATATACATATACATCTATATGTTTTAATTTCAACTTTGAACTGAGGTAGGAGAGACAAGGAAAAGGAAACTTGGATCATTTTCATCTTAGAATTCCATTAATGTGGGCCAGGACTGTTGGATTTCTGAGGGTGGCAGGAGAAGATGCAAATTTTCCCCTTTGTCCTAGAGGCTACGGGATCTGTCTTATTTTATCCCAGCTTGAGAGGACACATCCTTAGCAACCCGTAAATACTCACTGAGGAAGGAAGAAGGCTGTTTCTGGTCACTGTCCCCACTGTGACTCTCCTGGTCTTCCTAATTCCCACTGAGAACAGCCTCCTAAAGCCAGTGCCTACCTGTTTAGCAGGCACTAGCACACCTACTCCACCCCAAGACATGTAAATAAATGGAGAATGCTCATCCTTATATATATTTGCGAGCACATGAACACCCAGCTTTCGGCTTGCAGCACTCGAGTACAATCCTTCAGTATTCTCTGGCTTTCAGCAGCTTGACTTTTCCGTTCCCTATCCCAGCTGTAGCCTCTCCTGGTTTTCATTACCTCGGTGGTAAAAAGTCTTTTCTTGGCCCCATTCTGGCGAGGATGGACTCATTCTAGTTTTCTAGCTCACCAGTCTACTGAGCAGTCATGAAAAGGAAACCAAGCAAAGTCTGCTATTAAGTGTCATTTAGCATTCACATAGTAGCATTATGTTATCCTAATTTCAGCACTAAAAACAAAATGTCAGGGTATGTGTTCAAGGCTTTGTGACTTGGTTGGGAATGAGGCCCAAAGGATTTTTGGCAACTGAAGACTGGTGGTGGGAAGGAAAACAGAAGCCAACTCTTTGGGAACACCCACCACTGGAATGGAAGTGAACCGGGAGGAAATGACTGAGCTAAAAGGCCGGCCTTGGACAAAGTTATCTTTTAATTATAAACATTTTATTCTGTTTAAGTCACACTGCATTATAACATTTTTTATTTTCTCATTATATCTTATATGAACACTGGCTTATAAAATTGTTTATAAGCAACAAAGAGAGTCACACCCTGAAGACTTGTCTGCAACAAATTTGTTACAGACATATTTGTTACAGACATTTGTTACAGACATTCAATATACCATCACTAATCCCACCACCAATGAACCTTCCCACCACCATTATCTCCCAAATTTCCCCCCCACCTCTTAAGCCTGCCTCCATAGTAGGAGCTTAATAACTCATTTTATATTGTTTGTTATAATGTGCTACAAAATAATAAAAAAAAATCTTTCCTCAGAAGAAAGTTAATGAAGATTATGTGTCTAATCATGGAGCCATTAAACCCTTGTATAAGAGATTACCAAAATGTCAGAGGTTAAGCCTTCTGTGTTGATATTTTATTAATCGAGATTGGATGCTTCTACATTCACTATCACTATCTTCCCGTTGATCATCTATTTGCTAGAGTGGGCACCAGTAATATCTCCATATGTCCTGTCCCATGCTAGTATAACGCAAAGGCATCCGCTTGCTCCAGGAACATAAAGAGCCTCAAAAAATCATATTAGGTCATGGGAATGACCTAATATAAATGTTACTGGTATTTGGCATATCAAATACTACACGAGCAGCTTGCTAGGCTTGCCGCGCGGGTGGCATACTCTTGTAGTCACCTCTAAATAAAGCATTTATTGATGAACCGCGGGGCGCTAGCTTCTACATTACATCCCATTTAATCTTGTGCTACTCCTGGTTTATCAGTGTTGTTGATGCAGTCACAAGCTCCAGGAAGTCCACAATTTTTAATGAGATGATACAGCTGGAGTTAAGTTTGTTGTTTTGGGTCACATCCAGCGATGCTCAGGGGTTACTCCTGGCTCTGCACTCTGAGCATTGCCAGGTGTGACCCAAAAAGCAAAAAAAAAAAAAAAGAAAAAGAAATCACTCCTGGAAATGTTCAGGGAACCATATGGGGTGCCGGAGACCAAACCCTAGTCAGCTGCGTGCAACACAAACATCCACCCTATCGTACTACTGCCCCTGGAGTTAAACTTAACTGGGAGGCTTTGGGGCACGTGCATGACTGCCGTGGCTTCCGGAAGTGCAGGACATGTGGGGAGGTAGCGATTCCCAGCTCCATGAAAGTTTGGAGATTTCAGGGACAAGTACTGCATATCCAGATTACTTTCTGGAGGAGGCTCATCACAAGCAGTGGGGTCCAGTTGGGAGCATGGTGGCAATTGTGGAGTGTAGAGGTTTTTGGCTGTCCCAGCTCTGTTCGGGCAGACGGTAGGCTCACTGTTCCCTCTGGGTACTCTATTTTTTTAATTTTTATTTATTTATTCATTTTTTTAAAGTATTTTTTTATACCACTGTGAGATATACAATTACAAAGATATACAATTAAAAAGTTCATATTTGGGTTTTGGTCATACAGTGTTCCAGCACCCATCCCGCCACCAGTGCCCATCTCCCACCACCAACTACCTGGTTCCCTCCCCACTCCTCCAGCCTGCCTCCATGGCAGGTTCTTATTTCTTTTCCTTTCTCTTTCTCTTTTCCTTCCCTTCCAGACTATGGATTACAGAACATACATTAAAGGGTTGTCATGTGTATCTTTTTGCCTATATTTAATGTTCAGTTCTAGGTTGGTATTAGTACCCTTGACAATTGTTAGCACACTGTTCCATTTTCTGTCTTACCTAGCCTCTGACTCCCACACGTTTGTGATAATTTCCACCTTTGACAAGACCTGCCATTACAAGGTCATGTTTCACTTGACCTTGGATATTGGTATCATAATATGTACATATATATTTATGTCATGCAAATAAATGTAGTGATTCTGTATCTGTCTCTCTCCTTCTGGCTAATTTCACTCAACATAATCTTCTCCATGTCCATCCATTTATAGGCAAATTTTATAACTTCATTTTTCCTAACAGCTGCATAGTATTCCATTGTGTAGATGATTCTTTATCCAGTCATCGATTCTAGGGCACTCTAGTTGTTTCTAAATTCTGGCTATTGTGAATAAAGCTGCTATGAGCATAAAAGTAGGGATGGTGTTTCCGCTGTGTATTTTTGGCTTCCCAGAGTATATTCCCAGGAGTGGTATGGCTGGATTAAATGGGAGTTCAATTTCTAGTCTTTGGAGAAGTGTCCATATTGTTTTCCAGAAAGGCTGTACCAGCCGGCATTCCCACCAACAATGGATGAGTGTTCCCTTTTCCCCACATCCACGCCAGCACTTGTTGTTCTTGCTCTTTGAATATGTGCCAGTCTCTGTGGTGTAAAATGATATATCATTGTTGTTTTGATTTGCATCTCTCTGATGATTAGTGATGATGAACATTTTTTCATATGTTTTCTGGCCATTCGAATTTCTTCCTTGTTGAAGTTTCTGTTCATTTCTTCTCCCCATTTTTGATGGGGTTGTTTGTTTTCTTCTTGTAAAGTTCTACCAGTGCCTGATATATCCTGGATATTAACCCCTGATCAGATGGGTATTGGGTGAATATTCTTTCCCATTCTGTGGACTGTCTTTGTATCTTAGTCACTGTTTCTTTTGAGGTGCAGAAGCTTTTTAGTTTCATGTAGTCCCATATGTTTATCTCTTCTTCTAGTTGCTTTGTTAGTGATGTTTCACCTTTGAAGATGCCTTTAGCTTCAATGTTGTGGAGGGTTTTTCCTATATTTTCTTCAATGTACTTTTATGGATTCAAGTCTGATATTGAGATCTTTAATCCATTTTGATCTGATTTTTGTGCATGGTGTTAGACACAGGTCCAAATTCATTTTTTACATGTCACTGGCCAGTTTTCCCAACACCAGTTATTGAAGAGGCTTTCCTTACTCCATTTTAGACTCGTTGCACCTTTATCAAAGATTAAATGATCATGTGTTTGAGGTTGGGTGTCAGGATACTCAATTCTATTCCATACGTCCACAGGTCTGTTTTTATTCCAATACCATGTTGTTTTAATTACTACTGCCTTGTAGTACAGTTTGAAGTTGGGAAAGGTGATGCCTCCCATCTTCTTTTTCCCGAGGATTGCTTTAGCTATCCTTGGGGGTTTATTGTTCCATACAAATTTCGGAGTGTTTGGTCAATTTCTTTGAAGAATGTCATGGGTATCCTTATAGGTACAGCATTGAATCTGTACAGAGCTCTAGGAAGTATTACCATTTTGACAATGTTGATTCTCCCCATCCATGAGCAGGGAATATGTTTCCATTTTCTTGTGTCCTCTTTTATCTCTTGTAGCAGTGTCTTGTAGTTTTCTTTGTACAGGTCCTTTACATACTTGGTTAAGTTGATCCCTAGGTATTTGATTTTCTGTGGCACAATTGTGAATGGAATCATTTCCTTAATATCCCTTTCTTCTCTTTTGTTATTTGTATATAGGAAAGCCACCGACTTTTGGGTGTTGATTTTGTATCCTGCCACTCTACTATATGTGTCTATTGTTTCTAGAAGTTTTTTTGGTAGAGAGTTGAGGGTTCTCTAGGTATAATATCATGTCATCTGCAAATAATGATAGCTTGACTTCTTCCTTGCCTATCTGGATGCCCTTGATGTCCTTTTCTTCTCTGATTGCTATGGCAAGTACTTCCAGTACTATATTGAATAAAAGAGGTAAGAGTGGGCAACTTTGTCTTGTCCCTGATCTAAGGGGGAAGGCTTTCAATTTTGGGGGTGACTCTTGGGCAGAGTCTGGGAGCATCTCTGCATTGTATTGATCTCTCAAGATTTATTTATAAGTACCTGGATCATGGCTAGTGATAATTTCTTCACTGTAGCTTCTGGTCTCCTTTGAGATTTATTTATGGGTCTCTGAATATGGTCAGTAAGTGAGCATGGTCAGTAAGTGAGTGTATGACTGAGCCAGAGGCGGTTTGTGGGCATGGTTCCCACATACCTAACTTTTTGACATTTAATTTCACAGGAATCTTAGTCCCGATTTTTACAGTCTGGTCACAGGGTCAGTGGTGATTCGGGGTATCAGGATACCTAAGGGTACTTAGGCTGCTGGTGCACTTGCCCTGCTGACCTCCTAGGCCCCAGTAGTGATGGTCACCTAGGCCACAGCAGGGATGGGGACCAGAGCCAGGGCTGTTGCCTTTTTGGGACTTGGGCACTCTGGGCAGGCTGGACCCACCAATCCAGCATAGCCTGGACAGGGGGCACACACCCCCATCCTGTATCTCCAGACAGCTGACACTCAGAAAGGTTTTTTCCATAGTATGCTGTGTAGGTATGGGCTGGTTCAGGGAGGAAATAGTGGCGGGGCCGCCCTGCTGGCAGTGAGTCACTGGAGCCCCATGTGGGAACTCAGAGTGCCTACTCAGCTCCAGGACCCCCCACACCAGCACTCCACAGTGCTACTGAGTTGAACCCAAAGAGCCCTCTGCCACCCCTCATAGTGCTGAGAGCTGTGGGGGCTCCGGCAGCTGGACTGCTGTCATCCTCCTGCATCCCACTCCAGGCTGGCACTTCACAGTGGGCAACAGGCCAGTTTCATTTATTTCTTTTATTATTTTGCTTTTTATTGGGTTACACCTGGTAATGCCAGGAGTAGGGGTTACTCCTGGCACTTTAATCAGAAATTGCTCCTGGCAGTGCTTAGGGGACCATACAGAATTCTGGGGATCGAACTTGGGTTGGCTACATGCAAGGCAAATGCTGTACCCTGCTGTACTATCGCTCTGGCTCTGGGCCAGTTTTGATTAATGGCCCACTCTCTGAGCCAGAACATCTGCGGGCACCCACATTCACTCACATAGAGATTTTGTCACCCTATTGGCTGTCCAGAGCGCTGAGAGCTGCTGTCCCTCTGCCAGCTCTAGTGCTTGCTGCTGCACCACCACCATCTTGCCTCTCTCTCTTCACTATAATATTGGTTTTCAGGTATGCGTTACTGTGAATGTGTGTTACTACATTGTCTACCACAAAAGGCCAATTCCATCCTCCACCCTACATTTGTCCCTTTTATCCTGATTCACCTATCTCCCTTCTTCCTTTCTGCAAATCACAAGTTGATCTTATAGTTCAAAAGTTGAATTTTGCTGTACTTAGTTCCTGGTTCTTTGTTTTCTCACCTCACTTGGTCTCCATGCACAGTTGGGAGTAGGCCCCTGAGCAGTACTAGATGAGGCCAAATGCCACACCTCTCTGTAAAGAAATAAAAGCAAAAAAAAATGTCTTTGTTGAAGATTTATCCATTCCTGCAGTACATACTTTGTTACCAACTATATTTTGTATATTATCTCTGGTCTTGAGAGCATAGTAGAAAACAGCAGGTATGGTAACTTTCTTGGCAAACTTTGTTCAATAACTTGGCATGACCCATTCTTCTTTATAGCCTTGTCAATATTAGAATAGAATTTGAACTACTATATGTGATTTCTTACCAATGCATTTATGCGAATACTCAAATGTGCCACAATTATCTGGCCAAGACAATATTATAGCTTCCATTCCTGCTCTGGAAAAGGACACAATTTTCCAATAAAAGATATCCTTAACTGGCAAAAAAAAATTCCTAGCCATTTTCAACAGACCATCCCTCTATACTTTGTTAAAAAACCCAAACTGTAATAGTGGACAGCTCATTCTCACAACAGGGTTATCAATAACCCCTCCCCATTTGTTTATGGTAAATATAGCAAGTACTTAGCTACCCAACATGAGATGATTATATTTTGATGAACTTGCTTCCCACAGTGGGATTGGTGAAAGCAACAAATCTGGCCTCAGGAGAAAAAAGGAATTCTTATCACTAAGAATCAGTGTCAGGTGAGACAGAACACTCATGTAAAGAAAGAGCCATGTCATTTTCTTGGCTTGGAAGATGCAAACACTGCAAATATGATGGCTTTTTCCAAAGCCAACCTCTGAGTGTATTACAACCCACAATAATTCCAACAGAACTTATTTGGAAACTGGCAAAACAATTTCAATTTTGGAAATACAAGAGTATGCCAGAACAGCCGAGAGGCTCTTAATACTATTAGAACAGGCATTGCTGGTTACTTAAACTGCAATATTTACTGCTGACAGACTGCTTCAGAAATAGATTGATGATAAAGAAAAAGAGAAAACAAATAGATTCAAATAAAAATGGGATTGTTCCTGGAGCAAGCAGATGCTCTTGGGCTCTACTAGCATGAGACAGGACATATGGAGATGTTACTGGTGCCCGCTCGAGCAAATCGATGATGAACGGGAAGACAGTGATACAGTGAAAAATGGGATTTGATTACATAATAAGGTGGTGAAAGAATTGTGGTATTCAGACAACTGGCTAGTCATTTGGAAAAAGAATAAAGTTGAATTCCTACCTTGAACTTCCATGTGTCAGAAAGATATTTCTTAAAACCTTTTTTAAAATTATGAAGTAGTGAAATATTTTTCAAATTTATCTGTACCTCACAGTGTTCAGGGCTTATCCCTGGCTCTGTGCTCAGGGATCACTTCAGGTAAGCTCAGGAATTCACCTGGGATTCCAGGAATTGAACCTGAGTTTGCAGTGTGCAAGGCAAGTGTCCTACCCCTGTACTATCTCTCCAGCCCTCAAAGTATCATTTATAAGTGAAGGAATGTGTGAAGCCTGGCACATGGCATCTTATCCCACCCTCCAAGGAAGGGCTTTTTACTGTGGTGGCCTTAGAGCTACGGGGAACACATCTCCCACTTCGGAGCTTTGGGCAACTCACTTCTTCCAATCCACACAGATGCCCTGTGAGAACTCCCTGTGATGGAGAGATGGATCAGTAGGCTGAGCACAAGCTTTGCATGTAGGAAGCCCAGTTTCCATCCCAAGCACCACATGGTCTTCTAAGCATTAAGCAACAAGCCTGAAGTAGTTTCTAAGCATCACTGGGTATGTGCCCTTCCCCCACCCACATACACACACCAACCAACCAAAAATAAAGCTTTTTTTTTAAATAAAGAAGAGGGTCTGCAGAGATAGTACAGTGGTGGGGCACTTGCTTTGAATGGAGTTGACTGGGATTTGATCCCTGGCACCACATATGATCCTCCAAGTACTGCCAGAACTGATCCCTGAGCATTACCTGGGGTGGCCCAAAAATTTACAAATAAAGAAAAGAAAGAAAATTTTAAGATTGGTTTTTAGGTAGCAGCAGCACAATTAAGACCACCATTGCAATCTGCACCAAGTCAGCAGAGGCCTTCAAAGGCAACTGGAAAGTAAAAGCAGCCTGAGATTGGAACCCTGAGCAGAGCAGCTCACAGACTGCCTGCCTGCAAGAAGCAACAGTTTTAGTGATTAGGTCTTCCCCCCAGTGGGGGAAGGTCTTTAGTCAGGGGACCTACCTGGGTGTAACTCCTGCCCTCGCCCCAGCATTACCAGACATGGTACCAGAGCAAAAAATTCCAGTGGATTGGAAAGTGCAAGCCTACCTTACCACTGTGACAGACAAAAAGGAAGTTGACGTCTGGCCAGCTGGCTAATTAATTCTAACCGAATGGAAAGAGACTTACTGTAGTAGCATAATAGGGGCCAGGAGGTGATCCCAGATGGACCTCCTCTTACTTCTTTTGAATAACACCACATAGGTATGGCCACACAAAGGGAACAGATTCTTTGAAAATGAAATTTTGGGTCACCCCAACCAGCTATATCACAAATAGAAGGCAAAAATCCATTTTTTGTTGTTTTGAGGATATATTTTGGAATCTGAAACCTAGCAGTGACTTGCCAACATCCCCATTTTTTTAAATTTTTTAAATTTTTTTTTGCTTTTTTGGTCACACCCGCGATGCTCAGGGGTTACTCCTGGCTCTGCACTCAGGAATCACTCCTGGCGGTGCTCAGGGGACCATATGGGATGCCGGGATCGAACCCGGGCGGCTTAGGGCCGGCCGTGTGCAAGGCAAACGCCCTACCTGCTGGGCTATCGCTCCAGCCCCAACATCCCCATTTTATATATTTATTTTTGGGGTTGGGGTCACAGCCGGAAATGCTCAGGGGTTCCTCCTGGCTCTGCACTCAGGAATTACTCTTGGCAGTCCTTGGGGAACATATGGGATTCTGGGGACCGAACCCATGTTGGCTGTGTGCAAGGCAAACACCCTACCTGCTGTGCTATCATTCTGGCCCTAACATCCCCATTTTAAGCACCAGTCTGCTCAAGGCTTAGGAGAGAGGAAAATGCCTGGGAGACTATGTTGGGTTAGGGATCAAATCCAAGGCTCCCACACGTCAACTATGAGCTTCAGCCCTTTAAGCTCTCTCCCTATCCTTCTCTTCTAATTTCTTTCTTCTTGTGCTCTCTTCAAGCTCCTTCATTTCCTGCCTCTTAGAGTTTTTTTTTAACTCTCTTTCTGCTCTACTGGACTTTACTTTCTGTAGACCATCAAGTTACCAGCTATTTCCGGTTTCCATACACTTGTACCTTGTGCTCTTCCCTCACCTCCAACCCCCCACTGCCAGGGTGTGCACTTACACCCAACTGAGGCCTCAGAGGTGTTCTCATGAGTCTCTGCCAACAGAATTACCACTTACTTCTGGGAAGGTACTCAGCTAAGTGCCTATAAGATGCCACTGTAAAACACAATACATGCCACTGTATTGGCATGATAGGTTTACATTAGTCTGTTACCAGATTTTGCTGTATGTGATTTTGCTTAAAGCAGCTAAGACCTACCAAGGATGTTAAACAAAAGACAAGACTGCATTATTACTCTAGATTTAATCTACCCTAAATAACTAAAGCTCATCTACACAAGTACTTAGAAAGAGCAAGAAATAATTCTGTCTTCTAGAACAAGCGAAATATAACTTTATTTCAGACCCAGTATTGAAGAGGGAAAGATCAGCAGCTTCTAGGTCTGTGGATCTCAAAGATTAGAGCACCTGCCCCTCGAGGTGTTGCAGGTGTGGCTGCAGTGCCCAGCTGCATTGGCAGGTGGCAGACAGGAGATAGGCTTGTCTATCTCTGACCTGTGGGCCCTGGATGGTGGATGGTTTGACATAGGAAGAACAGTGTGCAGCCCGCAAGAGTCTTGGATAATGAAGTAGGCTGGGACAGGTCCTTCCCAGGATCTTTCACATCTGTACAACATAATGATCATTGTAGTTGTAACAAACTGGGGAGGTTGATGGGGAATTAGGATCTATAATGTCACATTAGAAATCACTGCTGAAGCCGGATGGGACTCGGTCCACCACGCTAGCCACCATTTTCATTGTCCAGACGCTGGGAGAATGTCCCACGACCAGAGGACCAGCAAAGCCGGTTTGAGCCCAAGTAGGCGGCTCCAAGAGGCGGGAAGCACTGGGAAGTCGTCAGACGGAGGCGCGGTCACCCCTTCCCCCTCCATCGTGACTAGCCCGGTTTCCCGCCCAGGAGCCGCTGACGGGCCCGGCATCCAGAGCCTTGCAGGCGGCTCGGGAGGCAGGAGCCTGGCTCGCGCCGGGCCTCAGCTGACTATGGAACCCCGAGGAGGGCAGAAGGGCTTTGGGAGTGGCCCGTCGCCTCCGGAGGGTCCCAGAAGCAGCCGGATGGGACTCGTCCACCACGCTAGCTACCATTTTCACTGTCCAGACGCTGGGAGAATGTCCCACGACCAGAGGACCAGCAAAGCCGGTTCGAGCCCAAGTAGGCGGCTCCAAGAGGCGGGAAGCACTGGGAAGTCATCAGACGGAGGCGCGGTCACCCCTTCCCCCTCCATCGTGACTAGCCCGGTTTCCCGCCCAGGAGCCGCTGACGGGCCCGGCATCCAGAGTCTTGCAGACGGCTCGGGAGGCGGGAGCCTGGCTCGCGCCGGGCCTCAGCTGACTATGGAACCCGAGGAGGGCAGATGGGCTTTGGGAGGTGGGCCCGTCGCCTCCGGAGGGTCCCTGAAGCAGCCGGATGGGACTCGTCCACCACGCTAGCCACCATTTTCATTGTCCAGACGCTGGGAAAATGTCCCACGACCAGAGGACCAGCAAAGCCGGTTTGAGCCCAAGTAGGCGGCTCCAAGAGGCGGGAAGCACTGGGAAGTCGTCAGACGGAGGCGCGGTCACCCCTTCCCCCTCCATCGTGACTAGCCCGGTTTCCCGCCCAGGAGCCGCTGACGGGCCCGGCATCCAGAGCCTTGCAGACGGCTCGGGAGGCGGGAGCCTGGCTCGAGCCGGGCCTCAGCTGACTATGGAACCCCGAGGAGGGCAGATGGGCTTTGGGAGTGGGCCCGTCGCCTCCGGGGGTCCCGGAAGCAGCCGGATGGGACTCGTCCACCACACTAGCCACCATTTTCGTTGTCCAGACGCTGGGAAAATGTCCCATGACCAGAGGACCAGCAAAGCCGGTTCGAGCCCAGGTTGCGGCCGCAAGCGGCGCGCGGCCACTAGGTTGGTGAAACAATGATGTTTTTTGGTACACTGCATTCCGCAAACAGCAGGAGGGTTTGCTGAGAGGGAGATATACAGAGGAAGGAGATGACATATAGAGCCCGCCGGGTGATTGGGATTCGGGAGGGGAGGGAGACAGGACGTTGGTGATGGGAGATGGGTTCGGGTGGAGGGTGCATCTTGGAACCCTGTGGAGCCAGGACTCCACATGAGCATCCTTCAATTAAAAAAAAAAAAAAAAGGAGAAAAGGTGGAATAAATAAATAAATAAATAAATATCTGCAGGGCTAGCCACAATGTGTAAAAGAAGAGGGAGAGAGATGCAGAGATAGAGAGAAAGAGAGGAAGCAGGGCTACCTGCTATTAAGGCAGCCTGGGGGGTGAGTGGGAGGGGTGGAGTACATTGGTGGTGGAAATGGGGTACTGGTGGAGGGATGGGTGCTGGAATACTGTATTACCAAGAACCAATTGCACCTTTGTAATTGTATGTCTCACGGTGGTATAATAAAGAATAAAAAAATTAAAAAAAAAAAGATTAGAGCAACAAATGTAGCCTTTTCCAGGCTATAGTTCTGGTCATGTGACTGACTGTCCAAAAGACGAAAGTCAGGGCTGTGAATAGTACAGGGTTAGAGTGCACCAAACCCCAGGTCCTATCCCGAGTCACAAGGCATCCCAAGCATCTTTTCGGGTAGCTCTGAAGGTCCCAGGGCACTGCTGGGTGGTTCAGTAGTCCCTGACATGCAGGAACCAAGAAACACCACATCTTTGAACCGTAGTACTGAACTATACAAACCTAGCTGGTTAATTAGGGAAAATGAAATTTTGGGTCACCCCAACCAGCTAAATCACAAATAGAAGGGAAAAAATCCATTTTGTGTTGTTTTGAGGTTATATTCAGGGGCCAGACCTATAGCCCAGCAGGAAGGGCGTTTGCTTAGCATGCATTCAACCAGGGTTCTATTCCTGGCATCCATATGGTCCTCAAGCGTTGCCAGGAGTGATTTCTGAGTAGAGAGCCAGAAGTAATCCTTGAGCATAGCTGGGTATAACCCAAAATAGAAAAAAAACTAATGAAAAAATATATAGGTAGTTTCAGTGATAACCCAGACTTGGAGAGTTCAATATAAATAGCAGTTTGCTATTGTAGCAGTTTGCATTTTTTAACAACCTTCCACTGATCAAGTTCTTTCTTATTTTTTTGGTCTTTTTGGGTGTCATACCCAGCAATGCTCAGGGGTTCCTCCTGGCTCTGCACTCAGGAATTACTCCCTGGAAGTGCTCAGGGACCATATGGGATGCCGAAGATTGAACCCGGGTTGGCCGTGTGCGTGGCAAATGCCCTACCCACTGTGCTATTACTCCAGCCCAAATTCTTTCTTTTCCTAAGATTTATCCTAGGTATGATAATTTTCTTGGTAAATGCACTGTATATTAACAACTTGAAATTTTCTTGTAATATTCCATTTCCTTTCCTCTTTCTCAAAGACATTTTTCCCAAGAGGTGTGTTTTCATCCCTCATCATTGTCAGAAGTAGATTTAACTTGACAGGAGTCTGTGACCTCTCCAAATGGCCACTGAGTACATTTCAATCATCTTTGGATGTGGTTGATCTGCTTAATTTTAATTATGGTTCCGTCAGGCATGGGAAAATACATATACAGCTTTTAGTTCTATGTAGTGAAGCCAGATTCACAAATGGTAAATTAAGTACCACTGGGAAGCATTATTAAAAGCTTTGGAAATGATACAAACTATTTTATTCATAAAAGCTGTAATTATCTGAATATTTCTTCACATCTGAGGAAAATGCTCATTTTTTCATTGTCTTTTGTTTAGAGGAAACAGTGAAAAGGGAAGATCTGAGCTAATATGAACAAATTAAAGTAATCTTTAGATTTAAATGACCTAAAATCAATACTATTACCTGATTGAGTGGACATGAATAGAATATGTACTCCAATGTACCAGATGAGCACTCATACTGAAATACACTGAAACACTTTACTTTTTTGCTTGCAGAAAGTAAATCACAGCAATATTCTTTTTTTTTTTTGGGTCACACCCTGCAATGCTCAGGGTTACTCCTGGCTCTGCACTCAGAAATTACTCCTGGTGGTGCTCAGAGGACCATATGGGATGCCGGGGAATCAAATCCAGGTTGGCCACATGCAAGGCAAGCACCCTATCTGCTGTGCTATGGCTCTGATCCCCAAAGTCAATAATTTTATTTATCAATAGTTAAAATATGCATGAACTTTAAAATTTGAGATTACCAAATATTAGGCATATCTTATAGGAATTTAGAGTGTAGTCTTATGCACCGTATTATTTATTTGGCTAGAGGGTGGGTGCCATACCTGTTGGTGTTCAAAGCTTACTCCTGGTTCTGTGTTCATGAGTCACTCCAGACTATTAGCCCAATGTTTTGATCAGGATTAAACTGAGTTCTGCCCTGTGTACAAGGCAAACCCCTTAACCCCTATATTATATCCTCTGACTTCTATTCTCCATTTTAAACTGAGAATGTCAATATTTATCAAAATAGAGGAGTAGTTCTTTAATGCCTTTATAAATTACTCTTCTATTCAAGTATAATCACCGTTAGATTCCCAAACACTCCACAGCTTCAAGGGAATTCCTGGCAGTCCATTCCTTTGAAATAATTTGAACAGAACATACTGTTCAACAAATCTTTATGGAGCATTTATACTATTTTTGAGGGAGGCCCTGGTTGAAATAATGATAATAAAATGGAAACTAAAAAGAGGCAGACATTCCTCCCAGGTCAGAGCTATAGTATAGTGTATAAGATACTTGACTTGCATGCAGTCAGCCCAGGTTCAATCCCTAGCACCCTAAAGTCCCCCAAGTCCAGCAGGAGTGACCCCTGAGTACAGAACCAAAAGTAAGCCCTGAATACTGCTGGGGGTGAGCCAAAAATCTAAATAAATGAATAAATAAAAGAGACACCCTCGTTTTGTTTTATTCAGGACATAAAATGTGTGCATAAAATTGATTATCTAGGGAGACTGATATAACAGATCTTCATATAAAATGATGCAATAAAAATCTAATAAAATAAAAGACGTAATCGATTCTGGTCAATGGTACCACTAACATTATATGAGGAAAACCCAGGGTTAGTTTTTAGTGTTTGAGGTCGTGACAAGATAGTACAGCAGATAGAGTTCTTGCCTTGCATGTGGCTGGCCTGTGTTCAGTCTTCATATGCCCCCACCCCAGTACAGTTAGGAGTAAGTGCAGAGCCAGGAATAACCCCTGAGCATTGTTGGGTGTGGCCTAAACGAAGAACAAATAAAACAGTGTTCAATAATTGACCCCATCCTCTTTTTCTAAACATTTCTTCAATTCATTTCCAATTCTATGGTCTGACTCCTAAATTTGTTCCTGAATTCATTTATGACTGCTAAATGTATGCTTCCCATTCAAGTCAGTGCTCTATATTTGGCACTTTTATATATAACTGCCTACTCATACCTTCTCAGAGATTTAGCAATATTTCAGACTAAACATATCATGATTTCTGTATTTCCTTTTCTACTAACAAAGCTTCTTTTTCACTTGTGTTATTTTTATTTATTTTTACTTTGTATCTTATTGAAAAAGGGGGATGAACTTTGGCCACGTCAGACACTGCTCCAGGACTATTCCTGGCTCATTTGTGGTGCTCCTAGCGCCACATATGGTGTCAAGGACTGACCTGGTGTCTACTATGTGCAAGGCAAGTGCTCTTAATCCTGTTGTTATCCCTCCAACCCCTGCTCACTTTTATTAAATGGAACCCTTATATTTATTGAGGAGATCAGACAAAACCCATGGAATTGTCCATAACTTTTCTATTTTATACTCCACCTTCAACTTAACAACAACAGCAACAAAATCCTTGGGTGTGTCTTTATTCCATTTGTCTCTGTTCAAAATTCAGGTTCTTATTCAGGACATTCTGACGACCAGCAACTACAGAACTACTGAAACAGCACACTTCCCACCTTTATTCTCTCTTCTTGGCTATTTTCTATCTTAACACTTCTAATTATCATCAGCTCCCACCGCTCTGTGTGTGTGTGTGTGTGTGTGTGTGTGTATGTTCGTGTCGTCTGTGTCTATTCTATTGGGAATAAGAAGCAAAGAAACTTTTTATTTCACTCATTCTCGTATCCCTGTTGTCTGGAGCAATAATTACCTGGAATATTGTAGGCACTCATCAAGTACAGGCTGCATAAGTGCATACAGCAGCATAAAGAAAAATTGCAGGGAGTGAGAAGCTATCATAGGGTCAGGAGGATAGTTTAAAAACAAACAAACTGGAATGAACACTTTGCATTTAGGAACCCTGGGTTCAATCACAGCACTGCACAGTCCCCTGAGAAATCACAGGAAGTGATTCCCAAACAATGAGCTGGAAGTAGCCCCTGACAATCGCTAGGTGGGACACCAACTTCTCCCCTTCACTTCCCCCACTGAAATAAATGATCATACTTGAATGTAACTGAGTCTTCTCCTGAGCTGACTTATTAGTGACAGTATGAAAGATCTGCAGAAGAAATTTGTTTTTCATATATAGTTTGGTTTTGCTTTTTCCCAGAGACATGTGACCAGCAATATCTCAACCATCTGAGTTAAAGATCTGTTAGGTAGAGCTAGACAAGAGATGAAAGTAGGAAAGCAAGGAAAGAAATTACACAAATTTTGTCTTAAGAAAAAGGCAATGAAACAAAGAAAAGTCTTATGACACTTGTAGCATGATATTGGTAGAACTAGACGTGAAATCAATCCTCCTGACTTATTACTGATCTTTGCTTCCATGACCTACAATGGGGATAGGGGTTGGGGATGGGTGAGAAGCAAAGCTTTGTTAATCTATCCATAGTGGATACATTTCCTTTTATATTTTCCAACCAAAACACCACTTATAATTCTCATCATGACTCCTATAATGTGTATAGCATAGAACATAAGAAGGATTGAGAGAGGGGGCAGGGCAATAGTCCAGCAGATAGGGCATTGCCTTGCATGGGACCAACCTGGATTCAGTCATGGCATCCCAAATGGTTCCCTGAGTACTTCCAGGAGTAATTCCTGAGTGCAGAGCCAGGAGTAACCCATGAGCATCGTCAGGTGTGACCAAAATTGAGAAGATGTTCTATAAATACTTTCAGAATGATACATTAATTAGTAAGAGGAAAAAGAACAAGAAGCAATTATTGAATCTACATATAATTGAGTCATGTGTACAACTTTTCATAATTTGAACCTATGGGTAGAAAAGTAATTTGATGAATAAATAAAATAAAAAGGCTAGAATTAATAGAGCTGAAATGTGGACTATAAATGGGTCTCTCAATCACATTATACCATTACTTCTATTGTCCCACTCCAGTGTGGACCAATCATGAGATAAAATGACAGCAACAAAGCAGTAGCTTCAGAATCCCTAACTCTATCCACTTAGTTAGTTGGATAACTAAGTGGAGGCAGTCAGTCCACAGCAGATACTCTTGCATGTGTTCACAAAAACATGATGCTCCTGGCTGAAACACACCTAACAGCTCTTCCCTTTCTCCTTCTCACTTGGGTCTTATTTGGCCAGGTTCTTGAACTCTTTTTCATGGCAACTTCTGATAATTCTTCCTCTCACTCCCAGATCTTCCAATATTTGCCTATGACAATTTTTTGCCCCACTTCTGATATAAAATATGCTCTCCAGTTTCTTTTTTGTGGTCAACTGGAACACAGCTGTTCTAGGGGGCTGTGAAGGGGCTCTGACCTACAGTGTCTGGACATCCTTACATAAGAGGGTTGGGAATGGAAAAATCAGCTCTGTCTTGATTCCTCATTAGGAAGCAGGTGATACAGTTTATTATTTCTTATAGATGATCTTTCAGAGATGATAAAAATAAGGGGGAAAGAAATTTTGCATTCATATATGTTGGCGTTCTTCATTGTTCTATTAAACCCAAGTATGGAACAATCGCTTTCTCTCAAAAGTTGACAAGACTTTCCCGAAATAGTGTTAAGAATTGCTACCTGGTGGCGCTGAGAACTGAGGATGCTACAGCTTCTTTCTTTGAGCTTGGGGTTTTTCATGTGGTCCCAGTGCACCAGAGAAAGGAAAGTGTCTTCCTCAACAAATGAAAGTAAGGGAGGGAAGATGGAACACCTTCCAGAAAGCAACAGATGAATTCCAGAAGGTATAGGACGCTGCCAAGATCAAAGAGGACTCAGAAACATATTCTTAGACATATGCTGGGTCATTATATATGCATCATGCAAATAACTTTATGCCTAGATTTTCATCCCCCTCCTTGAGAATTCCTCTGTGATTTCTTTAATACCCTTAAGTCCACTGTCACTGTCACTGTCTTCCTGTTGTTCATTGATTTGCTCGAGCAGGCACCAGTAACATCTAGGTATGTTACTGGTGCGTCTAGGTTTGTATAATCTAGTGGGTGACTGGCAGGCAAATAATTTATATGTAAGGTGAGGCAGAATGTACCTGGTCTTCTGACCCCTGATCACAATAATATGTAAATCAATGATTGTTACCTTGCAAATGTTACCTTGCAAATGCTAAATCAGTGATTGTTATCTATATGGCCCAGTATGCTATGTTATTTGTGCTTGTACACCCTCCACCCAAAAAATTGTATAAATGGAGGGGGCCTGAGCAATAGCACAGTGGGGAGGGCATTTGCCTTGCACATGGCAGACCCAGGTTCGATCCTCGGCATCTCATATGGTCCCCGAGACCTGCCACAAGGAATTCCTGAGTGCAGAGCCAGGGAGTAACCCCCTGACCATTGCCGGGTATGACCCAAAAAGTAAGAAATAAATAAACATTTGCAAAACAGGGGTCAGGGCACCATGATAAGATCCAAGTATAAAATAAAAGTTGAAGGATATATCTTTTAAAAAATTGTATAAAAGGTTTAAACTGTGTTCAATAAAACAGAACTGCTTTCCAGAACCCCCTGCTGTGTTGGTGTCTTTCTTTTCCTTTCTGTAACAGCAGCAAGGTAGAAGCTTCTTCCCAAGTCCTTCCCTCTCCTTTCGCAGGGTTTAAGTCTGGCAAGATCCAGTTCTCCCTCACTCATGTTGGGGGACCCTGGCCAGGGGCCCCCAACACTAGGTGTTTGAATTTCTCCCCCACTTCAATTTGTGATTAATTTCTATTTTCAAAACATTGAGATCTAAGAGGATAGTTGATGTGATTTTTATTTTCTTAATTTTATGGAGAGATGTTTTTGTGACATAGCATGTGGTCTCTCTTGGAGAATGTCCTATGTGCACTGGAGAAATTTTTTGACACATGAAGGACCCTATATAAGTTTGTTAGACCCATCCCTTCTATTTTTCCCTTCATGGCCAGAATTTCTTTGCTAAGTTTTTGCCTTGTTGACCTATCCAGTGGTGACAGAAGACTGTTAAAGGCTCCTACTACTATATTATGCTTCTGCCAATATCTTCTCTCATGTCTATTGTTTTAAATATTTTGATGGTCTATAATTAGATGCGTATGTCTTTAGCAACCAGAGTTCTTGATGTATTAATCCCTTGATCATTAAGAAATGTCCATCCCTGGCCCTTTTAGCCTTTTAAAATTTGAAGTCTATATTGTCTGATAGAAATGTGGGTCTGTTGCAGTACACTGCTGCCCAGAGCCTCTGCATCTGGCCTGGAGTTGCCTCCTGCAGGCCACTTTGTAGATAGGAGGAGGACAGTTTGAAAGTGGCAGTTCATCTGACCATGTAGTCTATACTGGCCAGTATAAATATTCTCTCATGCTGCCACAATCATTGTGGGACTAGTTAGATCTTACCGGAATATTTGCCTGATCACGTTGGATCTCTAAGTAATTAGACTAGAGAGAAATGCTGTTTGCCTCCAAGCAAGCAAGCATGGCTCTCTGATAAGTCAAAGGCTAATTTTCAGAACAACCATGAAGTAAAGATGAGACTCTTGTGAAGGCTTGAAGAAATATATAACTGGCTATAGAATATTCTTTGGTACAGATACATGCCTTTGTATTTTCAGATACAGTTCATCTCAAAAGCCCCTCCTCCACTCAACCCTGCAGGGGGCACTTCCAAGGCAGATCTTGGCTAGGCAACATTAACATCTCAAAAGGCCTAGGTGAGGTCCCTGGAAAAATTAACGGAGATTTGACCCTGACTGCTTTCCATTGGAGTGGGCAGTCTGTGGTCAGGAATATAAAAGCTGCAGCCTACTTTCTTTCTGGGCTCCTTTTTTGGCACTCTCTTTCTTGCCTCTTTGTCCTCTTCCTCTCTGTTCTTCCCAGCCAGACCTTGATGGGAAGAACAGTGATGGCAGCCATCTTTGCCCACCCGTAGCCAGGGCCCAGACAGGAACCCTAAGTTTGGGGTTTACCAATTGCTGATATTTGCCTGAACCTGTGAAAATAAAGCTTCATAAAACTTTGCTGGATTCTTGCGTCTTTCTCCGGCCACTGGCCACTGGTCCCGTGGGGCAGAGGGGACCCTACACTCTGCTCCCAGATTTTGTCGGGGCACCCACCGGCAAACCCTGACAGAGGGTCTGTCTTAAAATAAACACTGTGTTGGCTTTATTTCTCTCTCAAGTTACTATTTCTTTCTTTCTTTCTTTCTTTCTTTCTTTCTTTCTTTCTTTCTTTCTTTCTTTCTTTCTTTCTTTCTTTCTTTCTTTTCTTTCTTTCTTTCTTTCTTTCTTTCTTTCTTTCTTTCTTTCTTTCTTTTTTACATTTTTTAAGTATTTTATTATACCACCGTGAGATATACAAATAAAAAGATATACAATTAAAAAGTTCATGTTTGGGTTTTGGTCATACAGTGTTTCAGCACCCGTCCCTCCACCAGTGCCCATCTCCCACCACCAACATCCCCGGTTCCCCCCCCCTTTCCCAGCCCTGCTCCATGGCAGGTTCTTTATTTCTTTCCCTTTCTCTCTCTTTCTCTTTTCCATCCCTTCCAGACTATGGATTACAGAACATACATTAAAAGGTTGTCATGTGTATCCTTTTTGCCTCTATTTAATGCTCAGTTCTAAGTTGGCATTAGTACCCTCGACTATTATTAGCACCCTGTTCCATTTTCTGTCTTACCTAAACTCTGACTCCCACACGTTTGTGATAATTTCCACCTTTGACAAGACCTCCTGATATATGTTTCACTTGACCTTGGATATTGGTATCATAATGTGTACATATATATTTATGCCATGCAAATAAATGCAGTCATTCTGTATCTGTCTCTCTCCTTCTGGCTAATTTCGCTCAACATAATCTTCTCCATTTCCATCCATTTATAGGCAAATTTTATAACTTCATTTTTCCTAACAGCTGCATAGTATTCCATTGTGTAGATGTACCAAAGCTTCTTTTTTTTAAAGTATTTTATTATATCACCGTGAGATATATAAATAAAAAGATACACAATTAAAAAAGTTCATGTTTGGGTTTTGGTCATACAGTGTTTCAGCACCCGTCCCTCCACCAGTGCCCATCTCCATACAAATAAAAAGATATACCTTTCTTTCTTTCTTTCTTTCTTTCTTTCTTTCTTTCTTTCTTTCTTTCTTTCTTTCTTTCTTTCTTTCTTTCTTTCTTTCTTTCTTTCTTTCTTTCTTTCTTTCTTTCTTTCTTTCTTTCTTTCTTTCTTTCTTTCTCTTTCTTTCTTTCTTTCTTTCTTTCTTTCTTTCTTTCTTTCTTTCTTTCTTTCTTTCTTTCTTTCTTTCTTTCTTTCTTTCTTTCAGAGCCAAGTCTGTTGAAATAATTTCCACACCAGTATCCTTCAATTTGGGGTATAGATAACTCTGAAAGTTGGCCAAGAGTTAGAAAGGAATGTAGTAGGTGGTTGAGTATGTAGTAACACATAATAAGGTTATTTCAACTTTCTCAGTTACTAAGCTTTAGGTTTCCTCCTCATTATTCCGGGAAGCTCCAGAGACTGTTTCACTGACACATTTGACATCAACCCAATTGTAGTAAGCCCATCAAATAAGTATTGGAGGCTCCTACAGCTGTGTGAGCTAATGCACTAAAATTAATTCTGTAGTACGTATACTACTATCAGTGCAAGTGGTCTGTTTTTAATGATATGCTCTTCTTTGTCTAGTACAGTTAGAATCTATTTACACACATAGTCTCCAGTTTCTGGATATACATATTCAAAAAAAATCTTGCAATTCTTTTGGTGAGTAATCATTCCATAGTTGCTTTGGCCTCTGAAACATGTTGAGATTTGACCATAGTGAAAACAGGGTAATTCTAGTGGATCTTGAGAAAAAGAACAAGGCTTGTGCCTGGAGATAGATTATCAGAGGAACATTACTCATTTCAGAGTGAAGAAGAAAAGCCATTTCTTGTAAGGGAGGCTAAGAGTGTCTTAGCAATCTGAAATTCTGTTTGATCTGAGATCAATTAAACATTCTCATCTCGAGTTTCAGAGCACCACTAATGGGCCAACTAATAGTAGCTTTATTTGACAGACTTAGTGAGATGGCGAATTCAACAGATGTAATTCTAAAATCTGTGCAATTTTAAGTTTTGTGTTTTTTTAATGTTGTGCAACAGTTGCCAATAGTGCTATGGTTACAATCCCACAGATTTAGCTAAGAGTTCTAGGACTGAGCTTGTCATTTCCCACTGTGAGTACTCAGAAGAGTATGCTATGGCTTAATGTAGCAGCTGCATGGGTTCCCAAACTAGTTACTTGGCACTAACTGGACTTGGTAACTTAACTGTAATGTTGATAAATTCAACCAATTACCTGCATATCATTTTTTCCCATTGGCAAAAATCTCAAAACTTCACCCAATCCTCAAAACCTATCTCTTTCATATCTTTCTCTTGGGATCACTCCAGCTATGGTTCTATAAAAGTCAGATATCAATCAGGAGACAGAAATCACACCAATGATTAGAACAAGGGAAATGTAAAGCAAAGAGCTATTAACTAATAAAAAGGTAGTTAACTACTAAAAGGGATAAAAGGGGGTCTCTAGCATTTAAAAATAGGTGCTATTGCCTATAACCTGAAGAAGAGTTAACAATAAAGTACCTAGCAGGTCAGACCTCTTCATAGAAGGCCTAGTGACCACAGAACTACAGAAACACACTCTGGCTTGTAAGGAATAACAAGTCAGATAATCTGGACCAGAGCTGGTCCTAAGAAGCAGTTCATTCATTGCTGGAAAGGATGGGAGGAGAAGAGCTGTCTTATTGCTAAATGGCACCTTTAAAAGAAAAAGGAGAAAACAGTACTGTAGTGTTGCAGTTCTAAGCAAGAACTGTCCACCGGCACCTAGTAATTAATGCCTTTTATTTTTATTCATTTTTTATGGAATGTTTCACTAATGTGCATGTCATCCTTGCACAGGGGCCATGCTAATCTCTGTATCGGTTCCAATTTTTAGTATTGCTGCATAACTCAGCACATTTTTCTTCTTAAGATTGAATTAGATGGTGAAAACGGGGACCTAGACAGATGATGTCTGTTTCCTTCTTCTACCTTGAAGAAGGAAAATATCACTGTGGTTTTAAAATACATTCTCATGATATCTGATGTTCCAAATGTAAAGCCCAACTCTCCTTCCCTCCAATGTTAGCTAGAGTTGATCTTTCCTAAAACTAGAATATGACAGAAAGATCATGTATGACTTTCCTTCCAGAGGTACAGAACGTCTTACCACACCCACTTTGTTCTTTGGTTCACTCACCCAAACTGTCAAAGAGGTCCCACAGGTGAGTCAACTGAGGTTTCAGCAAACCACCAGCACCAACTTTCCAATCATCTGGGAGTTACTTTGTGAACAGATGCTCTCAGCCCCATCAAGCTTCATGGGCAGCGTTTCACAGAATCTTGATGATAGAGTAATCTCCTGAGAGATCCTAAGCCAGGAATCATCCTGAATACCTGACCCTCTGGAACGATAAGAAATAGGTTGCTACCATAAGCAGCTAAATTTGCAGGTCAATTGTTATGCAGCAATAAATAGCTAATACAAGCAAACACAGGAGTGACATTAGGTTGTTCCAACCCATGAGAATCAGCTAACTGCAAAGCTGAGAATGAAGTACATTATCAACTCTGTACTCTGTGTATGAAATGTGTAGGTGATCTAAACATACTCATACACAGAGTTCCCTCCCACCAGTTTAGAGTTGTTTGTGGCAGTTTGCGGGAGTTGGGGTGTGTGTGGGGGGGAATCTTAAGTGAAGTTTAAACATGAATTTGCAAGCTGCAAATGCAAAAATAACTTCATTCTAAATTGAACTAGTTTTAGTTTCATGAATATTCAAGAATGCTTTTTTTTGGTGATTGGTGATTGTAACACTTTTTTGAAATCAATTTCATTCATGTCCTTTTTGGGAATGTGTCCAATGGTAGGAGAAGTTAACTTAACCACATGGCAGTGAGGCTGGGAGATCAACATTCAGTTATTTCTATTTACAAGTTGGCATGTGATATTTAAGGCTTCTGATCTCTCAGTTCAAATTCTTGAATTTTAATTCTGAGGTTGAGTTTGTTATGTTGACTGGGAGAGGAATGGTGGAACATTTAATAATGATCAAAGATAGATTCAATACACTGAGATGATTTAACCATCACAATGAAATAGCACTTTAAAATAGGTCCCCCAACACAAGAGGCAAATATTGACAGACACTTTCAGAAACAGCCAAGGCAACACTTGTAGGTGGAGATATATATTTTTTTCTTTTTTGGGTCACACCCAGCGATGCTCAGGGGTTACTTACTAGCTCTTTGCTCAGGAATTACTCCTGGCAGAGCTCAGGGGACCATATGAGATGGCAGGGACTGAACCAGGGTTGACCACGTGCAAGGCAAACGCCCTACCCGCTGTGCTATCGCTCCGGCCCCTAGGTGGAGATTTCCAATAGTCTTCTCATATTAACAAGAAAACTAATATACATAAAATGAGTCAAGATCGACCGCCGTCACTATTCCAGAATCAGGGATGTTGTCTCATTTGCCAAGGCATCGAAAATCAGATGTGCTGGACATGTAATGCGATTTGGAGACGACCTCTGTACTAGAGCCGTTACTGACTGGATCCCACAGGATGTCAAAAGATCACGTGGCCGCCCACCTACAAGATGGTCAGACTTCTTCATCAAGGCCCTGAAGGAATGGTTTGAGACTTCATATTCTTGAAGCAACCAGATACCATTGGGCTACATTGGCACATGATAGGGTCCAATGGAAATATTACTGGGGCCCGCTCGAACAAATCGATAAATAATGGGATTCAAGTAATCAAGTGATCAAGTGAGTCAAGATATATGAACAGAACCTTAATTGTTGCGTGACATGCCCTACTGAGCTTTAGGCTCCTGATACATTTAGCTTTGCTAAGAACTGGTCCCTGCCTTTAGGAAATCTCCGGGCAGACACAATGGGAGCTTGGGCAGAATTGGATGGATTTCATAATTTGATAAAGCATAAATGCCAAAGTGAATTATTCTAACAGATTTTGGACCTTAGTGTGATCCAGAATCTGGAATCAGCTGGCTATATATTCATGGTAAGTATTAATGCCATTCTCTACAAATTACATTCTGAACTGCTTTCTAGTTCAGAGATGCAGTCCCTCTCCATTCTACTAGGAGTCTGTATGTCAGGGAGTCAGCTCTGGCATTGTGAAGCTTGAGCCAAAGGGCCCACCTGAAGATCTGCATTTCAATATGGTCATATACCTGGCTTCCTCTCTAGATAGCCCAGCCCACAATGGGCTGTGCTAGAAGTTTTGTGGGCTTCTATTTATAAATTAAACTAGGCGAAAGAAGAGTTTTTTGGTCATTTTGGCTCCTCTTTGCCTCTCTCCCCTTCTCTCCTTTCTCTCTCCCTGTAGGGCCTTAGTAGGTGGTAGTGGCAATCTTGGCCTAGGGTTCTAAACCTACACGTGGCCGGGCCCCAGCCAAGAACCTAACGTCTGGGGTTTTCCTCTTACCGGATTGTATACCAGAACCTGTGAGAGTAAAGCCTTTAAAAACTGCGCTGGACTCCTGAGTTTTTATCCATTCCCCGCTGGCTTCAGATGTAGAAAGGAACTAGTTTCCTGATATCGTTGGGGGACCCCAGCAGCTCCCCAATACATAACCAACTTGGTTTTACTGCCTTTTACATAATACTTCTCCTAGACAATGAAAGATTTGTTATTTTCAAATACTCATGGAAAAACATTTTTTAGCAGAGACTATCTTTAGCTAGGATATGATAAATCTCAATAGATTAAAAATTATTGAAATCGGGACCAGAATGATAGTACAGTGGAGAGGGCGTTTGCCTTGCACAATGCCAACCCAGGTTCAATCCCCAGCATCCTATATGGTTCCCTGAGCACTGCCAGGAGTGATTCCTAAGTACAGAGCCATGGGTAACTCCTGAGCATCACTAGGTGTGACCCAAAATAAAAAAAAAAATTATTGAAATCATATGCACTATATTCCCTGATATGAATAGAATAAAATCAACAGAAGCAAGTTTGATGGGAGATAGTACAGTGGGTAAGGTGCATGCTTTGCATGTAGCTGACCTGAATATAATCCCTAGCACCACAGGAGATTCCCCAAGCACTGCCTAAAATGATTCCTGGGCACAGAGCCAGGAGTGATTTCTGAGCCCTGAGATGTGAAACCCCAAAATAGGGGGCCGGAGTCATAGTCCAGCAGAAGGGCATTTGTCTTTCATGCAGGCGACCTGGGTTCAATCCCCAGCATCCCATATAGTCCCCCAAGCACTGCGAGGAATAATTCCTGAGTACAGAGCCAGGAGTAAACCCTGAGCATCACCGGTGTGACCCAAAAAGCAAAAATAAATAAATAAATAAATAAATAAATAAATAAATAAATAAATAAAAGAAGCCCCAAAATAAAACAAACTTGATCACTTGATCACTTGATATCCCATTATTCATCGATTTGCTCGAGTGGGCGCCAATAATGTTTCCATTTGACCCTATGGCGTGCTAGTGTAGCCCAATGGCATCTGTCTGTTTCGGGATATTAAGAGCTTCGAACTGTTTGTTTAGGGTCCTGATAAGGAAGTCTGAACATCTTGCATGTGGCGGCCATCCCATCTTTTGGCGTCCCGTGGGATCCAATCGGTAATGGCTCTAGTCCAACGGTCGCCTCCAGATCGCATTATATGACCAGCCCATCTGATTTTTTTTTTTTTTTTGCTTTTTGGGTCACACCCGGCTATGCTCAGGGGTTTCTCCTGGCTCTGCACTCAGGAATTACTCCTGGCGGTGCTCGGGGACCATATGGGATGCCGAGGATCAAACCCAGGCCGGCACAGGCCGGCAGCGTGCAAGGCAAACGCCCTACCTGCTGGGCTATCGCCTCCGCCCCCATCTGATTTTTGATGTTCTGGCAGATGAGACAGCGTCCTTGATTTTTAGAATAACGACAATTAATTAATAAAATATACAATATTAAAAATTAAAATAATTTAAATATATAAAATATTTTAAAATAGTGAGTTAAAAAGAATTATAAAATATATTGAACTAAATAAATATAAAAACACCATGTAAAAATGTATGAGATGCAGTTAAGGTAGAGTTTAGGGAGAAATAGCTTACATTAGAAAGAAATATCTAAAATCTAACATAAGATTGTTTTATTCAAAAATCTATTAAAAAGTAACTGGAGAGACGCAGCTGGATGAGACTCACTCACCATAATAGCTGCCATTTTCGTGGTCTGGACCCCACAGCTCATCAGAACCCATGCAAGAGATGCTGATCTCAAGACCAGCTCAGCAAAGCCCAGATAGATGGCTCTAGGAGGCGGAAGTCGCCAGGCATTCGCGAGATGGAGCTGGGGTCCCAATTCCCGTCTCTGACCCATCCCAAAGTTCTGGTGGCCCCGCCCACGAACTGCCTCAGGGCTCTTGGCCATCATGCAGAAACTCAGACTCACGGGGAGAGCTGCCATCTGGCTCTCCCTGCGCAGTACATCAAACTAGTGGAACCAATCATGTTCTAGAATATATTACAATCTACAATGTGTAAGAAAGGGAAGCAAGAAGGAGAGAGAGAGAGAGGTGAGAGAGAAAGAAAGAGAGAAAGGAGAAAAAGAACCTGCCATGGAGGCAGGCTGGGGAAGGGGAGGGAGTTGGGGACATTGGTGATGGGATATGGGCATGGGTGGAGGGATCGGTGTTGGAACACTGTAGAACCAAAACTCAAACATGAACGTCTTGTAATTGTATATCTAACGGTGGTATAATAAAATATTTTTTAAAAAGTAACTGGAGAGATAGTATAGTGGGTAGGCCACTTGATTTGCATATAGTCAACCCAGGGTTGATCTCTAGTACCCTCAATGATCGCCTGAGCCCTGCTAGGATATCCCTGAGCTCAGAGCAAGGAATACAGCTAAGTACTGCTGGATGTGGTCCCCAACCAATTAAACCAAAAAATATGAAAACAAATACAAAATAACAATGAGAAGTAAGTTCTTTGAGAATAGTGAAAACAACTTAATTGACACTGAGCAAGAGAAAAACACATAAACGACAGAAGTAAGGAGTGAGGAAGGTCACTATCACACCTATCTGAGGGAAGTTCAATGAAAAAATAGAAACAATTTCTCCCCAAGAAAACTATTGCAAGAAGGAATAGGGAGGCACCAGAGTGGTGGTCCAGTGGGTAGTGTGTCTGTCTTGCACAGGGATGGCCAACTCGGGCTTGATCTCTGGCATCCCATATAGTCCCCCAGTTTCGCCAAGAGTAATTCCTGAGTGCAGAAGCAGGAGTAACCCCCTAAGCATTGCTGGGTATGACACAAAAAAGAAAAAAAATTAAAAATTAAAAAAAGACCAGTGGAGCAGGGCATTTGCCTTACATGAGACCTGCCCATGTTCAGTCCCTGGCGTCCCACATAGTCCCCCAAGCATGACCAGGGGGAATTATTGGATGCAGAGTCAGGCGTAACCTCTGAGCATCTTTTTTAAAAAAAAGCAAAAAAAAAAAAAAAGGAATAGAAATTTTGAAAAAATCTACATTGAATAAATAAATGCAATATTTGTGGTCCTTTTGTTTTGGTGGGGTTGTTTGGGTGTGGTCTGGTTTGGGCATCATATATGGCTGTGCTCAGGGCTTACTCCTGGTGCTGTGCTCAGGGCTCACTTCTGGTAGTGCTTAGGAGTCACATGTGGTACCTGGGATTAAACCCAGATTGACTGCATGCAAGGCCACTTGTCACTTGCTGACTGCATGCAAGGTACGTTCCTTAATCCCTGTACTATCTCTCTGGCTATAATAAACGTAATTTTAATTTTTAAAAAGAAAACTTTCTTTTCATTTTTAAGCCAAAACCAGTGGTACTCAGGGTCTGCTCCTGACTGTGCTCAGAGGACCATAAAATTTTGGAGATTAAACATTAAGCCCAGGTCTCCTTATGGGTTTACACTTTAGTCTGTTGGATTATTGCAGGCATACACTTCAGTCTGCTGTATTATCGCAGAGCTCTTAATTAAAAAATCTTTAAATAAAAATAATTCCTGAGGCCATAGCAATTGCACAGCAGTTAGTTCATTTGCCTTGTACATGGCAGACCAGGGTTTGATCTCCAGCATCCCATATGGTCCCCGAGCACTGCCAGGAGTAATTCCTGACTGCAGAGCCATGAGTAACTCTTGAGTATTGCCAGTTTGACCTGCAAATAAATAAACAAACAAGCAAACAAAAATAATCCCAAACCCAGAATATTTCACTGTTAAAGTCTATCAAATATTACTGTAGATATTCCAAATAAACAAACAAGCAAACAAAAATAATCCCAAACCCAGAATATTTCACTGTTAAAGTCTATCAAATATTACTGTAGATATTCCAAAACCATTCTAAAAAGTCAGAATTATCCTGATACCAAGTCTCCATCATAAATGAGAGAATAGTACAGGAAGTTAAGGCACTTTTAAAAAAATTATTTAAACACCATGATTTACAAAGTTGTTCACAATACAGTTACTTCAATCATTCAATATTTCAATACCAGTTCTACCACCAATGAAGACACTTGCTTTGCATGTGGTCTTAGAAATGTAATAATGGTCCATATTCCAACACCACAAATGGCCACCTGCCAGGTGTGGCCCCTGAGCACAGCAAGGTATATCTCCCACCATCCCTTCCCCCAAAAAAAAGAAACCAAAAAAGCAGAAAGAACAACCAGAGACTAGAGAGAGTACAGAGGATAAGATGCCTGCCCTTGCTTTCGCCTGACCTAGATCCAAGACCCAGTACCTCATATGGGTCCATCTGTATCAATTCCTGAGTGCAGAGCCAGGAGCAAGCCCTGAGTACAACTGGGTGTAGACCAAAAACAAACAAAAAAGTACATATACACACACAAATGAGGTCACATCACAACAGAACAACAGGCCCTTATCCCTCATGAACAGACACAAAGTCCTTAATAGAATACAGAGTCCAGCAATAGATAGGAAAGAGTGTGCATTACCACCACTTTGGGATAGAGCTTATTCTAGAATAGTAAAAAAAATTTCGTGTTCAAATGCAATGAACAGCATTTATGAATACCTCCAGCTAACATGATACTTAATGGCAAAAGTCTGAATGCTTTGGCATAAAATCCATTTAATAAATTTACTAAAAGTAAGGAAGGAAAAAATGGGAAAAGAAAGCTCTTTTAGAGGCTGAAGAAATAGCACAGTGGGTGGGGAGTCTGCCTTGCATGTTGCTGATCACTGCAGAACCACCTGGATTGATCCCTGAGTACAAAACTAGGATTAAGTCCTAAGCACTGCTGTGTGTGAACCCAAAACAAATAAACAAAAACCCAAAAGAGAAGGAAAAGAGACAGCTGTAGTTCTTCTAACAAATGTTCTGTTCTTACATTCTGGGAAAAAGCATGTAAGTATGAAGAGGAAAGTGGGGAAGGAGGGTACAGACAAATGATTTAAAGAAATTTTTATATGTTTATATGTTATTTTCCATGAGACTTACTCTATGTTTTTGCATTTACAGTAGTTACTATCAAATCACACCAATTCTGTGCTGATATGACTTCTACCACACTTTGAGTGGTATGTTAGTAATAACGCAAGCTCAGCACTGCTACTTATGCTGGTGCTTCAAAATTTACTGTGTAGCTCATCGAAGCCCTACCTAAGAGAGAAGCTGAGTTCAAGCCCAGGTATGCAGAACTCTGCAGCCAAATTCACCAGGCTTCCCATGGAGCTGAAGCTGGAGATCCTACCCTCCAGAAAGGCCTGGTGGGTCCACCCAGGACTGCTGGTGGCGGTGTTGGCCAGAATCCAGGTACACAGGCACAAGGCCAAGCTGCTGCCTGCTCACCCTGTGCTAGGCTGATGGGACATCCTGGAAAAGTGGCAGGTTCTGATCCTCGCCTACCCCTGACAGACTCTCAGAGGCAGGAAAGCCTCGTGCACCAAAACCACAATCATTCTCAAGGTAAGGACTCAACAGCTTGTCAGAGCCCCACCCCCATTGTTGCAGGACTCCTAAGGGCCGCTGCATCTGCTCTGGAGTGCCTCCCACAAATCACTCCGTAGATAAGGGGGTAGTCTAAATGTGGCAGTTTATCCGACCATGTATGCTGTACTAGCTGGTATAAATATTCTCCCATGCTACCACAATCATCGTGGGACTAGCTAGATCTTACCAGCATATTAGCCTGGCCACGCTGGACCCCTAAGTAATTAGACCAGAGAGAAATGCTGTTTGCTTCCAAGCAAACAAGCATGGCTCCCTGATATACTCAAAGGCAACTAAAATAAAAACTACAATGAAGTAGAAGAGACTTGTGAAGGCTTGGAGAAATATTTAACTGACATTAGTATTAGTCCTTGGTACAGAGACATGCCATCTCAGAAACCCCCCTTCTCTATACTACAAAGGCATTCCCAGGCGGATTTTGGCTCAAAACATTAGCATAGTAAAGGCCCTAGGTGAGGTGCATGGAGGGATTACCTAAGGGCATTGGACCCTCCCTGCTTTCCATAATAGTGGGAGGAAGGTCTGAGTTACAGGGATATAAACTAGCGGGTTCCCGCTCTCCGGGCCTTCTTCTTTGTGGGATCTCTCCTTGTGAGCGCTCATTCCCCTTGGAAGCTTTTTTCTCCTTTACACATGGTGGTCGCCATCTTGGCCTACACGTGGCTGGGGTTCTAGCCTGGAATCCTAAGCACTGGGCTTTTCCTTTTGCTGATTTGTATGCCTGAACCTGTGATAAGTAAAGCCTTTTAAAACTGCATCGGATTCCTGAGTTTTCATCCGTTCCTCGCCCGGCTTCGGAGGTAGAAGGGAACTTCGCTTCCCGGCACTGTCGGGGACCCGGCGGAGCGCCCTGACACCCCATGGTGCGGGCCTCTTTGCTGCTGCGTTATATCTCAAAAAACCAGTATGCTCATCTAACAGGTATCCCATCACATTTCATAGAAACACAATTGTGTGGGCATGATGTATGGTCTGTGGGAACATATCAATAATTTCCTATACATGTGGTCTCAAATGGCACAATGGAGATTTAAGAATCTCCAGTGACTTTTGCCTCAAACCATATCCATTGACCATATTTAGAGAAGTGGCTTCAACAAGCAATATAGAATAGATTATTCAGTGTATGCACAAGACAAGCTCAAATAAAGGTTGAGAAATATGTGAAATATGTTGTTCGTAGGTACAGTGGGGTTGACAGTAGAGAAGCACTGTGTTCAGGAACCAAAAAAAGTGAATCCAAGAACAGAATCGTCCAGACTCCTACACAACCCAGAAAAAAAGCCACAACTTTGTCAATATGATTCCCTTACATGGACTGTAATGATCAACATAATTGATGCTGGCTAAGGGAGCAGGCAAGAGATGGGGCGGGTGGGAAATGAGGGTCTCTGTGGTGGATGGGGCACACTGGTGGTGGGCTTGGTGCTGAACGATGGATTTTTTTTATTTTTGGGTCACACCTGACAATGCTCAGAGGTTACTCCTGGCTTTTCACTCAGGAATTACTCCTGGCGGTGCTCAGGGAACCATATGGGATGCCAGGGATTGAACCTGGGTGGGCGGTGCAAGGCAAATGCCCTCCCCATTTTGCTATTGCTCCAGCCCTCAATGGATCTTTCTAACAACTGTATTATGAAAAACTTTGTACTTTGTAAATCACGGTATTTAAATAAATAAAAGTAAAATAAATAAATAAAATGAAATTTACAGTGTAATGGGGCTCAAGACCAGCTCATCAGAGCCCCATCATAGAGAGAAACCAATTTCAAGCCCAGGTATGCTGGTCTCGGTGGCTAAAGTCACCAGGCTTCTGTGGACATGGAGCTGGGGTCCCTTTCCCCACCTCTGTCCTATCCAGGAGGCACGGTGGACCCACCCACAAACTGCTCCTGGGTTTTCAGTCGTGGAACCAGAGACACAGATATACAGGGCGGAGCTGCCACTGGCTCTCCTGTGCTCAGCTGATCATGAGGCATCCAGGAGGGGAGGGTGGGTTCTGGCCCTGGCCCGCCTACCCAATAGAGCCTCAGAAGAAGCCAGAGAAACCTCTGCACCATGATGGCAGCTATTTTCAATGTCTGGATTCCACAGCTCGTCAGAGCTCCACCCAAAAAGAGAAGCCGATTTCAAGTCTAGGTATGCTGGTCTTGGTAGCTAAAGTCACTGGGCTTCCATGGACATGGAGCTGGGGTCCCTTTTTCCCACACCTCTGTCCCGTCTGGGAGGCCTGGTCGACCCATCCATGAACTCTTGGCCATGAACCAGAGACACAGATACAAGCGGCAGAGGTGCTACATGTTCTCTCTGTTGCGTGCCAGCCAACGCAGCCGCAAAGCAGCCACATGGTTCATCATTAAGTGCAAGAAGTGAGACCGCTGCCACGGCAGAGCCTGTAAAGCTACCTGTGTCATATTCAATGTGCCAAAAACAGTAACAATAGTAGACCTCATTCCCATGATTTGAACAAACAGTTTGAGGCTCTTCATGTTCTTGGAGCAAGCAGATGCATTTGGGTCACACTAGCATGCAACAGGGACAAATGAAGATGTTACTGGTGCCTACTCGAGCAAATCGATGAACAACAGGAAGACAAGTGATACAAATGAATGGGGCTGAAGCAATAGTACAGTGGGTAGTACATTTTTTTCTGCATGCAGCTGACCTGGGATAGATCCCTGTATCCAATAAGGTCCCCCAAACACCGCCAGGAGTAATTCCCAAGTGTAGAGTCAGGAGTAACCCCAAGCATCTCCAGGTGTGATCAAAAGAGCCAGAAAAAAAATTACTGTAAGACTGAAGAGCTATAGTACAGTGGGTAGAACACTTGCCTTACAGGCAGCTGACCTGGGTTCTATCCCCAGCAGCCCATATAATTCCCTGAGCACTTCCACGAGTGATTCCTGAATACAGAGACAGGAGTAATCCCTGATCATCATCAGGTGTGGCTCAAAAAAATTTTTAATTAAAAATATAGAATAAAATTTACTGAATAATCACTGTATCACTGTATCACTGTCTTTCCGTTCATCATCGATTTGCTCAAGCGGGCACCAGTAACATCTCCATATGTCCTGTCTCATGCAAGTAGAGCCCAAGGGCACTTCCTTGCTCCAGGAACATAAAGAGCCTCAAACCAATCCATCAGGTCATGGGGATGAGGTCTATAATTGTTACTGGTATTTGGCATATCAAATACGACCACGAGTAGCTTGCCAGGCTCTGTCGGTGGGTAACTATACTCTTGTAGTCATCTCTAAATCCAGCATTTATTGATGAATCTCCCAGCCGCAAGCCACGCAAGCCGGGCAGTGATAGGCTGGTCTGCTGGGTGGAGTTCTGAAGAGGGGGAAGTCCGGTGTGGAAAATGGAGGCCCTCATGGAGTGGGGGGTCGTCTGGCTTGTTGCAAGGCTCTACTGGGGTGGCAGGCCAGGGCTAGCACCCGCCATTCCTCCTGGGCACCTCGTGAGCGGCTGGGCACAGGGAGAGCCAGTAGCAGCTCTGCCCCATGTCTGTGAGTCTCTGGATCAGCATACCTGGGCCCGATTTAAAAAAAGATTGCTTCAGGGTGGATCTCGATGAGCCAGGCTGTGATAGGCTGGTCTGCTGGGTGGAGTTCTGACTAGGGGGAAGTCCGTGTGGAAAATGGAGGCCCTCATGGAGTAGGGGGTCGACTGGCTTGTTGCGAGGCTCTGCTGGGGTGGCGGGCCAGGGCTAGAACCCACCATCCCTCCTGGGCACTTTGTGAGCGGCTGGGCACAGGGAGAGCCAGTAGCAGCTCTGCCCCATGTCTGTGAGTCTCCCATATGGTCCCATATGGTCTCCATATGGTCCCCAAATACCGCCAGGAGTAATTCCCAAGTGTAGAGTCAGGAGTAACCCCAAGCATCTCCAGGTGTGACCCAAAGAGCAAGAAAAAAAATTTTACTGTAAGACTGAAGAGCTATAGTACAGTGGGTAGAACACTTGCCTTACAGGCAGCTGACCTGGATTCTATCCCCAGCAGCCCATATAGTTCCCTGAGCACTTCCAGGAGTGAATCCTGAGTACAGAGCCAGGAGTAATCCCTGAGCATCATCAGGTGTGGCTCAAAATTTTTTTAATTAAAAATATGGAATAAAATTTATTGAATAAACCTCAAAAAAAATTTTTTGCTTAATGGAAATTCCTAGAATAGTATTTCTGTTATTATTATTGTTTTGGGGCCACATTCGATGGTGCTCAAAACATACTCCTGGATTTGTACTCCAGAATCACTCCTAGTGGTGCTTGGGGGACCATAAGGGTTGGTGTTTTTAGAAGAGGCTAAGGCTACAACCTATCCCATGAGAATTATAAGTGTTTTATAACAGGTATTCCTGGAATGTCTGACATCAACATTTTAAGGATCTTGAGTGATAAAATAGTCTAGCAATGTGCATTCTTTGTTAACTCTAAGCTGCAGGTTAGTCCAGTGCCATGTTAGATGGAATCTGAGTTCATACGCACTTGTTGAGAGAACTAGCCATAGCTAGAAATAACCCTGGTGGGTACTTTTCTTTTTTATTTTATTTATTTATTCATTTATTTATTTGTTTATTTGTTTATTTTGCTTTTTTGGGTCACACCCAGCAATGCTCAGGGGTTTCTCCTGGCTCTGCACTCAGTAATTACTCCTGGCGGTGCTCAGGGGACCATATGGGATGCTGGGCCTGAATAGTGCAAGGCAAACGTCCTACCAGCTGTGCTATCACTCCACTCCGGTGGGTACTTTTCTTGGAGATGTAAATACTAGCACAAATACAAAATGTGGTGAATTGTTAGGTGGTTCCCTTGCCTCACTTACAACAGAAACAATTGTTCAGCCTTTCAAATAAGCATTCTCTCTTTTGGTCCATCACATTCATTGCCCCTGTCAACTATTACTGCAGAAAGCATTGAGATTACTCTTACCTAGTTTCTACATTTGGTCCAACACTATTGCTAAAAGTGCTTTAACAATTGTTTTAAAAATAGTCATCTATCCAAGAGACATGCGTTAGATGACAGGTCTAGCTAGCTTGGGATCTTGCTATTTAATCTAACTACAGTTTAAGTTATTTACATGTCCTTAAGCCAGGATTCATGCTAATGAGATCTCTCGTCTGTGTAAACACTGATGGAGGGTGTGACAGTTACATAAGTCATTTTGACTCTGAATTAATAACTTCTGAAATATTATTATAATCTCTACTATGATTTTAATGTTATCTAGATTGGGTACAATTACTCTTAATACCACTGGTTCCAACGTGGGACAGTTAGAATTTATCAGGAAACCACCACCCTGGCTACATTGAGATCACCACTTAAGACCCAAAGGAAGGATCATAATAGTTTGCCTTCAAGCAGGCAAGTATGACCCTTTCAGTAAACAGAGGTCAAGACACTCAGAATCACTTTGGTACAGAATATAAGAAGGACCTTGTGAGTACAATCTAAATTGTATGAAGTCCATGAAATTATGATGTTTCTCCCCATGAATATACATCCATTAAGATGTATTTCTTTATACTAGCCCTCTCTCTCTCTCTCTCTCTCCAGTGTTTTGACATAAGGGATAAACTCAGAGAAAGGGACTAGCCCCTGGCATAACTGTTCGTTTAGACCTGAAACAAGTATGGCACCACCCTCTATCTATACCTAGAAGCTGATTCATTGATCTTTGACACTACCCTCCCTGAAGAAAGCATTATTGCTTTTTGGATATATAAGGAGACTGACTTGAGGTCCAGCATCCACTGTGGTGGGAGACTTGGGTCCAAGTGCATGGTCATAGTTCTGACCAGGAGCTAGAGGTCTGGGGAATCCCATTATCTTGGGTTGTAGTGGTGAATTATAGTGGCAAGCTTGTTCTGTTGATAATTCTATTGATAGTTCTATTGATAGTTCTATTGATAAAGACTTTTGGAACTATGCTGGAGTTTTCATCCATTCCTGCCTGACTCTGAGGTAGAAGGGAACTGTTTCCTGATATAATTGGGGGGGACCTCAATGGCTCCCTGACAGGCATGCACTGTGCTAATAATATGATAGCTAACATTTTTAGGAAAAAAATATGTATGCTTATGTGCATATGTGTACAAGATCCTGCAGATACAAGTATGAATTTGTATCAGCTAGGCTTTACAAGTATTAATTTATGTCTCTTCATATTCCAACTCAAGAAATCAAGACAGTGCAGGTAAGGCTTTTGCCTTGCACAAGGCTGATCCAGGTTCGATCCTCAGCATCCTATACGGTCCCCCGAGCACTGCCAGGAGTAATTTCTGAGCAGAGTCAGGAGTAACCCCCCAACATCACTGGGTGTGACCCAAAAAGCAAAAAAAGAAAAAGAAAAAAAAGAAATCAAGGCAGAAAAAAGATAATTTACCAAAATTTAATTAGGTAATATAAATTCATATATATGTACATACATACACTGTATATATACACATATATATTCAATATTATAGTATATATATACATATATTCTAGATTCTAAAGCCTAGAAACTGTTGTTTGTTGCAAAACTATAACCAGAGTTCCAGAATTTTTCAAAGACTGTAAACTTTTGCCAGAAAATAAGTAAAAAGCTTGAAATTGGGAAAACTTTAAACTGTAAAATTATTTTCACTTTTTGATGACAAACAAAACTATTTCTTCGTATATATATAATATATATATATCATATATATATACTTTGTTTGGGAATCATACCCAGAGATGCTCAGGGCTTACTCCTGGCTCCGCCCTCAGGTATCACTCCTGGCAATGCCCGGGGACCATATGGTATATGCTGGAATCAACCACATGCAAGGCAAATACCTCATCCACTATTCCTCCTGTCCCATGTTAATATTTTTAAAATGAAAATTATAATCTATCCATTTGCTTTTAGTGCTACACCCAGCAGTGTTGAGGGGCTATTTCTGGCTCTGTGCTCAGGAATGATCACTGGCCCTGGTGATTAAACAAGGGTTGGCTGAAACAGCTATATGCAAGGCAAGTGCCTTATATCCTATACTATTTTTTTCAACCCAAATGCTTTTTTAAATGGTACAATGAATGTGGTGAGTTCCAGCTAACCTGCTGCATTGTCTCTGAGAATATTTGAAAAACAGTGACTAAACAGTGAAGTATTTGGGTTTCTTTATTTTCTCTGCTTAGCAATTTATCTGTGAATGGGGGGCCATTCTCAAACAGAAAAGTACATTGTCCACAACAGGTTTTTTTTTTAAGAAAGCGGTCAAAAGATGAGATTGTCATCCTTTGAGGGACACAAGTCCTAAAAGAAGGTGGCAACTCAAGGTCTAATATGCAAGCCCAGATGTTGGCTTAGAATAAATTGATGAATCTGTACTATCTTATATCCAGCAAGTAAAACAGTGGGTAAAGGAGAGAGAGAGAGAGAGAGAGAGAGAGAGAGAGAGAGAGAGGTATGGCTTGTATATGGCTGACCCAGGTTCAATTACCAGGATCACATATGGTACCCTGGGTACTTCTAGGAGTGACCCCTGGACACAAGCTAGGAGCAGCCTGAGTATGACAGGTATGGCCCCCAAATTCCTCACCTTGCCCCCAGAATAAACCTAACCCTGATAATCCACTAAAGCAAATGCATCAGAAAGGACAGAATTGGAGCAGATAAAAAGATTTCTAGGGAACAGATTCACATAAACCAAGTGAAGTCTCTGTCTCTGTCTGTCTCTGTCTCTGTATCTCTCTGTCTCTCTGTCTGTCTGTCTCTGTCTCTCTGTCTCTCTCTGTCTCTGTCTGTCTCTCTGTTTCTCTGTCTCTGTCTCTGTCTCTCTCTGTCTCTCTGTCTCTCTCTCTCCCCTCCCTTCCTCTCTCTCTCTCGCCCCAGGTCTACTTTTTGGGTATAAGATAGTACAGATTCATCAACTTATTCTAAGCCAACATCTGGGTTTGTATACTGGAACTTGAGTTGTCTACTTCCTCTAGCGCTTGTGTCCCAGTGGAGCCAGAGCAGGATGTGAATGCCTGCAGATGAGGGGCAGTAGAATGCCTGCAGATAGGGGAGGGAAACGCTTCTTCTACGTAAAAGGCAAAGAGATCAAGCTGGGCCAAAAATGTCAGCGGACTGTGTTAACAAAAATTGGGTGAAGTCCAAACTGGCAAGCAGAGGGGCTGATCCTGAGCACGGACACAGAATGAACCAAAAAATCCTTCCTGAGCTTCCACCAGAAACGTTTGTTCCAAAAGTAACATCGGGCCAGAAATCTGAGAAGCTGAGTCTGGCCTCCCCCCTAGCGGGCCAGACAGCGTGGAGGCCAGGAAACAGAACCAGAGAGGGGCAAACTGCAAACTGTGCAAGAGCCAAGGTAACCAGGCTCCTTCAGGACCTCGGCGAGATTAGGACCAAAAGGCTGGGTTGTAAAGGATCCATTTCCCTGCTTTCGTATTTGCTTTCTTTTCTTTCATTTATTTATTTATTTGTTTGTTTTTTTAAATTCCAGCCAAATCATGGCTGAACCCAGGGGGAAACTGATTTCCCACACCTAAATCAGTGCCTCTGGAAATGGTCCAGAGGCTTATACAGTGCCGTGGTGCTAGGAAATGCGTGAGGTGGAGAGAAAAGTAAGGGAGTCAGATGGAAGCATTCTGAGAGAGGGAGGGCAGACCAAGACTCCCTTTCCGAGGAATTTGTACTTTATCTCCGTGGTTTCCCTTCAAGTCGGGGTGAGGTAAAAGTGGCTTGATGATACCCCATGGTCAACGTAAGAGGAACTAGCACAAAACAGCCTCTATGAATCTGTGGGGTTTGCGATGCTAAAGAAAAACTTTTTTGGAGGATGGTTTCCCCAAGCAGTGCTCCCAGGGATACCTACACCATGTAGGCTGAACTATTCAGTCCTTAGTCCAGTGATGTATTGTTAGGACCCAATGAGGCTGGGGGGTCACCACGATTATACCCAGAAGTTCTGGGGGTGGGGAGGGGGGAGGGGACACACAGTCTGAACCCAGGGGACTGAACCCAGGTCCTCCCATATGCTTCAGCTCCTTGAGCTTTCCCTGAACCCATGAAAAGTGGTTTTCTCTTCTCTCAGAGGGAAATTCCGTCCCCTTACCTTAGAACTGTCCCCTGAAATAAGGCAATCCTTGGCTCCTTTATTATTTTTGTTTTTGATCAGTTCTACTGAGATATGATTGACACATAATGTTGTGTGAGTTTCAGGTTACAACAGAAGGATCTGATATACACATATATTTCAAAATGCTTCCCACAACAGTCAGTGCTTTAAAATACAAAAGCAAAAACAGAAGCACAGGAAGTTAGGCGACAGATCTGTGGGCATGCATCCAGGCAGTGACTAAGTTCAAAAGCAAGGCCCACCATGCAGGATATTAAAATGACCATGAAACCCAGCCCTCTTACCTGATCCCATCCGGGTTCCTGCCCTGTCCTTTCCTGCTCCTCCCTCCCCAGGAAACAGGATCTTGGAGGTGACAGCCTTGAGGGAGGGCATCAGGGGCTCAACCCTAGAGATAAGAAATGAAACTCTATGACAAAAACTGTGGGCACTCTTCCTATGCTTAAGGTTTTGAGGAAGGGAGGAAAAATCCACGCAATGCAGCGTGTCACCCAGTTTATGCTATCTTGCCGACAGAGAGAACCTGGATTATTTTCCTGGGGCAAACAGCTTTTATACTTTTGGAACGATCCATAGATTGAGAGACATTAGGAAAAAAAGTCCATTTCTCAGCCTACAACACAAACATGTGGGGGCCTGAAATGTGGTAGAGTTTGCCTCATGTTATTGCATACATGAATCTCGGGGGTTGATTCTTAGCAACACATACACACACACGAGGAGAAAAGTAATCTTTTCCCTTTCTGTTAAGATTTGTTTTTCCCTCTTTTGGGTCACTCACAGCAATGTTCAGGGGGTTACTCCTGACTCTGCACTCAGGAATTACTCCTGGCAGTGCTCAGGGGACTATATGGGATGCCTGGTCTGCCGTGTACAAGGCAAATGCCCTACCGCTATGCTATTGCTCTGGCCCTCTAAAGATTTTTTTTTCTTAGAGGCTCCTCTGTAAAATCTAGGCAGATAAAGTGTAAGATGGGGCCGGAGTGATATAACAGTGGGTAGGGCATTTGCCTTGAATGTGACCAATCCAGATTTGATCCATGGCATCCCATAGGGTCCCCTGTGCACCATAGGAGTGATTCCTGACTGCAGAGCCAGGAGTAACCCCTGAATCGTCAGGTGTGACCCAAAAGACAAAAATATATATAAAACATGAAAAGCGTATTTTTTTTTTTTTGCTTTTTTGGGTCACACCCGGCATTTCTCAGGGATTACTCCTGGATCTGCATTCAGGAACTACTCCTGGCAGTGCTCACGGGACCATATGGGATGCTGGGGATCGAACTTAGGTCAGCGACATACAAGGCAAATGCCCTACCCACTGTGCTGTCGCTCCGCCCCCAATGCATTATTTTTTAAAAATTTGTTTTAATTTATTTTTCCCCCCAAATTTTATTACACCATTTTTAGACATACAATTGCAAGATGCTCATGCAGAGTTCTGGTTCCACAGTGTTCCAACACCCATCCCTCCACCCAAACCCAACTCCCATCACCAATGTCCCCACCTCCCTCCCCCTCCTACACCTCAACTACTTGGCGGGTTCTGTATGTATGTCTTCTCTCTCCTCTCTATCTCTCCCTCCAGCCAAACTTTCCTGCACATCCTGGAATGCAGTGGATTAAAGGACATTACTGTTTCCACTATTTGGGTGGATCATGCGGCCGCTTGTGGCCGAGACCTGGGCTCAAACTGGTTTTGCTTTGTTAATCTGGTCGTGAGGTAGCATCCCAGCATCCGGACAGTGAAGGTGGTGGCTAGTGTGGTGGGCGAGTCTCATCTGGCTGCTTCTGGGACCCCGGAGGTGATGGGCCCACTCCCAAAACCCATCTGTCCTCCCGGGAGCTCCATGGTCAGCTTAGCTGGGGGAAGCGGAGTTCCAGCTTCCCCAGGTGCGTCCGAGGCCCGCATGCTATGGCTCTATTTTTTAAATTTTATATAAACACCATGATTTACAAAGTTGTTCACAGTACAGCTATTTCAAGTAATCAATATTCCAACACCAGTCTGACCACCAATGTGCCCTTACCACTACTAAAAATTGTTTTATTATTTTGTGTGACCTAATTGTAAACATTTTATAACCCTACTTCCTGTCATTCTCTGCTTTCTATTTCTGATGCTCACTTTTCAAAATTGCTTTCCAAAATAAATTTGGGAACAGAACACACGCTTTTCATTGTTGTCTTCCCTATTTTCATTGTCCCCTTTTGCACTCTAGACTATAATATGGATCCAAACAACAAAAATCATACTTATACTGTTATATAGGAGTACTGTGGAACTGATGATATCATTATTTTAGAAACCCACATGAAGATATTTGTAAAGAAACAAAAACATGTAGTTTGGGCTGGAAAGACAGAACAGTGGGTAAGTCAGTTGCTAAGTTTTGTCCGGTGTGTGCCCTCAACCTCCCCTCCCACAAAAAAAACCACAGTAATTTAACAGCTTTAGAATCTAAGAGACAAACAGTTTCTATTTCTAAGAAAGGCAAAAGGGCAGAACTGGAGAGTTATGTGATTGAAGCTGAAAAAGAATTTCAGTCAAAGAATTTTGTGATCCTGATAATCTGGGCATGCTAGACAGAGGACCAAAGAGAACAGTGAAATTTTAAACTCTAGAAGATCAAAGCTACTAAAGAAATTTTACTGGAATCAATTTCTGAGTGAAATCAGATCCCTTTTGTTTTAAGGGATTAAAATTACATAATTTTCTAACACTGCTACTAACTGCTAGAGTTATTATGTACACACCCTTTAAGAAAATTCTTACTTTAGTAAAATCTGCAATGATTCATAGTCAAATCAAGGATAATATCTCTAAATATAGAAATGACAGCAGTTAGTTTTATCCTTTCTACTGAAGCAACATGGTCTTATACAGGTTCTCTATTTACAAGTGGCAAAACTTTATCAATCACATATCAATGGTGCAAAATTTACTAAATGTATATTTGTTAAATAAACAATTTGCCATTTTAGACAAGCAGAATATACTTTTAAGCCTCAGACTGTTGATAAATGGCAGAAGCCCACGTAACTTCTGAGGACCAGTCTGACAGGAATTAGTAATGATAACAAACTGAACAATGAAGGGCCATTATCTTAGCATTCACAGAAGAATGGCTTGGCAACTAGCCAGACATATAATCAGTCTATTTTAGTGTTTATCACACAATCCAATGGATTTTTCCAAATAATAGTGAGTTAGGTGTGGCTCTTTTCTTTCTTTTTTTTAAAAGAGGATTTCCTGACAATCTGTCTAGAGGTTATGATAATATCTTTGTATGTTTTCATAAAAGGGTACATCATGCACCTATGATAAGAAACAATGGGTCTTTGGTATCTGCTTTTGATTCTGGGTATTTGGGGAATTTCATTTTCAATGTTTTTTTTTAAATTTTATTAGTCTCAAGGCAAACTTTGCCTTAGTCTAAATTCCTTAAAATATGGACTTTCCAGTACTTCATTACAATAAAAAGGAGAGCCTCATTTATAAGCCAATTTGGCCTCTGCTCCTTCAACAAGGAGAGCTGAGCAGAGAGTTCAGCTTTTCAAATATCACCTACAATATATGATTTATTTCTGGGTGGCGCGGGTGGGAGAGGCAATACCCAGTGCTCCTACTCCTAGTCTGTGCTCTGGGTACAACACACAAATTGAGTGTTGTACCTGGTTCACAACCAAATAATGTTAATTTACTTGCACACAGTAATAACTGCTACTTAACAAGCTCCTGGGTTTACACCTATATCAAAATTAAGACAAATTGCTTTTTAATTATGAAGAGAAATCTGTTCTATAATCAATTATGGTCCTACTTACTTGTTTTGTTTTGGGGTCACACCTGGCAATGCTCAGGACTTACTCCTGGCTCTGAACTCAGTAATTCCTCCCTGGAAGTGCTCAGTGAACCAAATGGTATGTCGAAGATGGAACGCTAGTTGGTCGCGTGCAAGGCAGGCAACCTTCCTACTGTCCTATCTCTTTGGCCCCTCTGGTTCTACTTGTTAATGAAATATAATAAATATCTATGAAACTTTATCTTCAATATTAGAACATTATAACGTGGGTCAAAGCAATAATACAACAGGTAGGGTTTTGCTTCACACATGGTTGACCTAGGTTGGATTCCGGGCATCCCATATGGTCACCTGATCACTACCAGGAGTGCTTCCTTAGTGCACAGCCATGAGTAACCCCTGAGCATTACCTGTTTTGACCCCAAAAGTTATAACAAACAAACGAATGAATGAATGAATGAATGAATGAATGAATGAATGAATGAATAAGTGATGGAACGTATTTTGAGGGGTGGAAAGATAGTACAGAAGTTAAGGTACTTTTCTTGCTTGTAGACAACCTGGATTCAATCCCTGACACTTCATTTGGTTTCTTGAGCTTCACTAGCCTTAAGGTGAAGAGCCAGGAGTAAGTCCCAAGCTCATCCAGGCATGTTTCCCCCAACCCCCACCAAAAAGCCCTATTTTTTATTGGGATTAGTCTATTGGAATATTTTTTAAAATTAAAATGTGGGGTCAGAATGATAGTAATGATGAGGGCTTTTGCCTTGCATGCAGTCAACCCAGGTATAAACCCGGGATCCCATATGGTCTCCTGACACTGCTAGGAGTAATTCCTGAGTGCAAAGCCATGAGTAAATCCTGAATACTACCAGGTGTGACCCCCAAAAAACAAAAGAAAAATAAAATGATGCTTACAATGATATATTTAATACAAGTTTTCCAATTATAATGAAATCATCTACTCAAATTTCAAAGAAGCTCAAAACACTTAAAAACCCAACATCCATTGAATTCTTAGGAAAACAAATGGGAAAGAACCTTCTCATCTTAAAAGGCAACTACAAAATGTCTATAATTTATATCATACTTAATGGTAGAAACCTAAGACTTCTCTTAACACTGGGAAATGAGGTGGGACCATAGCAATAGCACAGCAGGTGGAGCATTTGCCTTGCACACAGCCGACTTGGGTTAGATCCCGGCATCCTGTATAGTCCCCTTAGCATGGCCAGGAGTAATTCCTGAGTGCAGAACCAGGAGTAACCCCTGAGCATCGCAGGCTGTGACCCAAAAAGTAAAAATCAAAACAACAACAACAATAACAAAACACTGGAAATGAAGCAATGTTATCTGTTCTTACTATTTTAATTCAAAACTGTAATGTCAGGGGCCAGAGCAATAGCAGTGGGTAGGACTCTTGTCTTGGGGTTCTATCTCTGGCACCTCATATGGTCTCCAGAGTTTGCCAGGAGTATTTCCTGAGCATAGAGCATGAGTAAACCCTTAGCACCTCCAGGTATGCCCCTCAAAACAAATCCCAAAAAATATAATATCAGCCTTAGGTTAGGGAAAAGCCAGGGGGAATAGTATACAGGCTGAATAGAAAATACGGTGGGCAGGTGCTTGCCCTGCATATGGCGAACCCAGGGTTTATCCTTTGCATCCCACATGTTCTCCTTGCCTGGAATTGCCAGGAGTGACTCCTGAGTGTAGAGTTAGGAGTAATCCCTGAGCACCACCTGGTATAAGCCTCCTTTTCCCCAAAAGTATATAGATTGAAAATAAGAAATTGACCAAACACTCCTGAAATTTATATAGAACAATAAACCCCCAAGGATAACTAAAGCAATCCTCCGGAAAACTTCAACTTCAAACTGTACTACAAGGCAGTAGTAATTAAAACAGCGTGCTATTGGAATAAAAACAGACCTGTGGACCTATGGAATAGAGTTGAGTATCCTGACACCCAACCTCAAATACATGATCATTTAATCTTTGATAAAGGTGCAAAGAGTCCAAAACAGAGTAAGGAAAGCCTCTTCAACAAGTGGTGTTGGGAAAACTGGGCAGCAACATGTAAAAAAATGAATTTGGACCTGTGTCTAACACCATGCACAAAAATCAGATCAAAATGGATTAAAGATCTCAATATCAGACTTGAATCCATAAAGTACATTGAAGAAAATATAGGTAAAACCCTCCATGACATTGGCGCTAAAGGCATCTTCAAAGGTAAAACACCACTAACAAAGCAACTAGAAGAAAATATAAACATATGGGACTACATGAAACTCAAAAGCTTCTGCACCTCAAAAGAAACAGTGACCAAGATACAAAGACAATCCACAAAATGGGAAAGAATATTCACCCAATACCCATCTAATAAGGGGTTAATATCCAGGATATATCAGGCACTGGTAGAACTTTACAAGAAGAAAACAACCAATCCCATCAAAAAATGGGGAGAAGAAATGAACAGAAACTTCAACAAGGAAAAAATTTGAATGGTCAAAAAACTTATGAAAAAATGGTCATCATCATTAATCATCAGAGAGATGCAAATCCAAACAACAGTGAGATATCATTTTACACAGAGACTGGCACATATCCAAAAGAGCAAGAACAAGTGCTGGCGTGGATGTGGGGAAAAGGGGACACTCATCAATTGATGGTGGGAATGTCAACTGGTACAGCCTTTTTGGAAAACAATATGGACTTTCCTCCAAAGACTAGAAATTGAACTCCCATTTGACCCAGCCATACCACTCCTGGGAATCTACTCTGGGAAGCCAAAAACACACAGCGGAAACAACATCCCTACTTTTATGTTCATAGCCACATTATTCACTATAGCCAGAATCTGGAAACAACCAGAGTGCCCGATAATTGATGACTGGATAAAGAAACTATGGTGCATCTACACAATAGAATACTATGCAGCTATTAGGAAAAATGAAGTTATGAAATTTACCTATAAATAGACGGACATGGAGAGGATCTTGTTGAGTGAAATTAGCCAGGAGAGACAGATATAGAATGACTGCATTTATATGCATGACATAAATATATATATATATATATGTACATATTATGATACCAATATACAAAGTCAGGTGAAACATGGATCAGGAGGTCTTGTCAAAGTTGGAAATTATTACAAATGTGTGGGAGTCAGAGGCTAGGTAAGACAGAGAATGGAACAGTGTGCTAATAATTGTCGAAAGTGCTAATACCAACCTAGAATTGAGAATTAAATACAGGCAAAAAGATACACATTACAACCTCTTAATACATGTATTGTAATCCACAATGTGGAAGGGAAGGAAAAGAGAAAGAGAGAGAAAGAGAAATATAGAACCTGCCATAGAGGCAGGCTAGGGGAGGGGGAAGGAATTTGGGACATTGGTGGTGGGAAATGGGCACTGGTGGAAGGATGGGTGCTGGAACACTGTATGACTGAAACCCAAAAATGAACATCTTATGAACATCTTTGTAACTGTATATCTCACAGTGGTATAATAAAATATTTTTTAAAAAATGAAAATAAGATAAGTTGTCTTTATTCACATGCACCATTGACCATCTATAAAAAATCACATGCAATTAAGAAAAAGATGTTAGGAATTCTACAAACTGAGGGGCCCCAGCGGAGAGCTCAGTGTTAGAGTCACATAGTGAGGTCAATGAGGCTGCAAATTCAGTCCCTGGCATTGTCCCATATGCAAAGTGCGAGCCTGGTGTACTGCTGTCTGTAATCTGCATTCCAATTAAGTGTGTGCCCTGGGAGTGGGGTGGAATGGGAGCAGGTTGTAACAACCAAGGGATGAGAAGGGGGATTAAAAAACCCTACAAATCAAGTTTAGCAATATTACAGTTACAAGATCAATACATAAATTAATTATATCTGTACTTAGCAGTGAGCAATGATCAGAACAAGAAATTTTAAAAAGGCATTACCATTTATATAGCATCCAAAATATATAATATTTAGTGATCTGAACCATTAAATTAAGACTTAGACACTGAAAACTATAAAACATTGCTGAGAGAAATAAGAGAAGAATTAAGTTGATGTAGAATACAGTGCATTCATGAATCAGAAGACTGAGTATTGTTTAAAAATTGATTCTTATCAAATTGATCTGTAGATTCAGTGAAATTGCAACCAAAATCTTAAAAATTCAGAAACTTATTCTAGATTCAAATGAAAGTACAATGAACCTGGAATTGTAAAAACTTTAAAGACAAAAAAAAAGTAGAGGGCTTCAGGAAATAACTCAATGGGCTGGAGCACAAAGGCAATCTCAATGTCAAATTACACCATGTAACCCAGCAGTGCTGGGCCCCAATAGCACCACAGCACCGGCTCCAGGCACTGACTGGCTAGCATTCAGAAGGAATATGGTGGAATTACCACACAGGTGCTTCCATGATGCAATTTGATTCTTGGCACCACATATGGTTGAGTTACTCCTAAGCACAGAGCCCACAGTAAGCCCTAAACACTGCTGGTTGTGGACCAAAATAAGCAAGCAAAATTCTTAAATATGATACAAATGGTAAGAAGTACAAAGGAAATAAATTCAAAATTTATCAAAATAAAATATAATGCTATACCAATGGAACAGCTACACACAATCTGGGAGAATATCTTTTCAATGCATATCACAGGAAGTACTTTATTTCGCAGTGCTCAGGGCCAAGGGTCACTCCCAGCAATACTGAGCCAGGTCAATGACAGGAGTCACCAGGGCTATGTCCAGTGGAGCCAGGGTCTGAATGTGGGGTCTATGTCACCCAAGCTCAGTCCCCTGCCTCCCTAGCCCATAGAATATTTGTTGGTATTGCTATTTCTGTTTTGGCATGGGGATAGAGTGCACTCAGCTCTGCTTGGGATTTACTCCTAGCTCCGTCTTAAAGATCACTGCTGGTGGTGCTGGGGTACCATATGGAGTGCCAGTGATTGCACCTGAATTGGCCATGTGCAAGGCCAGCTCCTACAAGCTGAACTATCAGCCTGTACTTCAGCTATACTATAAGATGAACTAGTAACTAGTTCCAATGTTAACTAATTTTTTTTTTAGCTTTTTGGGTCACATTGCTCAGGGGGTTACTCCAGGCTTCCGCACTCAGGAATTATTCCTGGCAGTGCTTGAGGGACCAAATGGGATGCCAGGGATTGGACCTAGTTTGGCCGAGTGCAAGGTAAATGCCCTATCTGCTGTGCTATCACTCCAGCCCCATGTTAATTAATATTAGAGTGGAAACCTTTACAGAAAATGGGCAAAATAGAGTCTATTGAATCAGCAGGGCCTTTAAATTTTAGCAGCATTCTCACCAGTCTTTACCACCCCCTTTACTGTTTAAGGAAACAAGGAAATTCCTTGAAGGAAATTATTATTCTGATATGATACTCTATTTAAAAGATATGAGTAAGCTCTGCAGAAAAGTGAAAGTCAGTCTCATTTAATTAGACTATGTGTCAGATTCATTAGCATCGCATTGCACTGTAATTCATACATTTCCCAGGAATCTCAAGACTTTTATTTTGCTAATGTAACTCTTATCTGCCACAAATATGCTAAGATTCTGATAAGCTAACAAATACACATTTTTCAGGATATTTATAGGCCCCAAATATAGCTGTCAAAAAGATGAATATACAAGCCTGGAGCTCAGAGAAGTGGATTCAGCTAAAGGATGATTTTTGTAATTTTCTGCCTGTGTCCCTGTTCCTACTAGTGGACTGAGCCTCTCAGGGCGCGGAACAATTTCATTAATTTTGTACAAAACCTATAATATGACTAGGGCTTAATGGAATATATATCTTTTTTTTTTATTCTTTATTATACCACCGTGAGACATACAATTACAAAGGTGCAATTGGTTCTTGGTAATACAGTATTCCAGCACCCATCCCTCCACCAGTACCCCATTTCCACCACCAATGTACCCCACCCCTCCCACTCACCCCCCAGGCTGCCTTAATAGCAGGTAGCCCTGCTCCTCTCTCTTTCTCTTTTATCTCTGCATCTCTCTCCCTCTTCTTTTTACACATTGTGGCTAGCCCTGCAGATATTTATTTATTTATTTATTTATTCCACCTTTTCTCCTTTTTTTTCAATTGAAGGATGCTCATGTAGAGTCCTGGCTCCCACAGGGTTCCAAGATGCACCCTCCACCCGAACCCATCTCCCATCACCAACGTCTTGTCTCCCTCCCCCTCCCGAGATCCCAACCACCCGGCGGGCTCTATATGTCATCTCCTTCCTCTGTATATCTCCCCTCTCAGCAAACCCTCCTGCTGTTCGCGGAATGCAGTGTACCAAAAAACATCATTGTTTCACCATCCTGAGTGGCCCGTACGGCCGCAAGCGGCCGCGCCAGGACCTGGGCTCGAACCGGCTTTGCTGGTCCTCTGGTCGTGGGACATTTTCCCAGCGTCTGGACAACGAAAATGGTGGCTAGTGTGATGGACGAGTCCCATCCCACTGCTTCTGGGACCCCCCCGGAGGCGGCGGGCCCACTCCCAAAGCCCATCTGCCCTCCTCGGGGTTCCATAGTCAGCTGAGGGCCGGCGCGAGCCGAGGCTCCCGCCTCAAGAGCCGTCTGCAGGACTCTGGATGCCAGGCCCGTCAAGCGGCTCCTGGGCGGGGAAACCGGGCTCGTCACGATGGAGGGGGAAGGGGGTGACCACGCCTCCGTCTGACGACTTCCCAGTGCTTCCCGCCTCTTGGAGCCGCCTACCTGGGCTCGGAACCGGCTTTGCTGGTCCTCTGGTCTTGGGACATTTTCCCAGCGTCTGGACAACGAAAATGGTGGCTAGTGTGACGACGTGGAATATATATCTTTTTCAGTGATTGTGATTCAAAAAACAGATGACTTAGGGACCAGGAGATAGTACAGTGGTTCTAATGAGCCCTAGCCCAGGTTTTGTTTCCTGGTACCATATGGGTCTCAGAACATCACTGGATGTAGTCTGTTGGGTGACATGCCCTACTGAACTCTAGACTCTGGCTATATTTAGCTTATGTGAAGAGCTACTCCTGACTTTAGGGAATCTCTGGGGCAGACACAATGGGAGCTTGGGAAGAATTGGATGAATTTTATAATTTTATATGGCAAAAATATTCTTATTATGAATCTTGCTTACTCCAGTTCAATACTCTTCCTATCCTCACAGGTCCCCATGAGGGACATACATGTAAATATTCCAAGAACACTTGGCTATGTTGGATCAACGATAATGTAATCAGTTCTAGTTCAAAAAGACATGCCAGGGTGCTTCTGGGCAAAATGATGTGTCTCTGCTTCTAAAGGTAATGCCAAAGTGAATTATTCTGACAGATTTTGGACCTTGAGTGTGATCTAGAATCTGGAATCATCTGACTATATATATTCATGGTAAGTAGTATTAATGCCATTCTTTACAAATTACATTCTGAACTGCTTTCTGGTTCAGAAATGTGGCCCTACTGCTCTGCTAGGGACATTGTATCTCAGGAGTCAGCTCTGCCATTCTGAAGCTTTGAGCCAAGGGCCCACCTGAAGATCTATATTTAAATATGGTCATTTATCTGGTTTCAGTCTCTAGATAGCCCAGCCCATGATGGGCTGTGCTGAAAGTTTTTTGGGCAGGCTTCTATCTAAAAAATAATCTAGGAGGAAAGAGAAGGGGCTTTTTGGCCATTCTGGCCCCTCTCTCTTCTTCCTCTTTGTCCTCTGCCTCCTCTCTCTTCCTCTCTGTTCTCTTCCCTGTTGGGCCTTAGCATGTGGTGGTGGCCATCTTGGCCTAGGATTCTGAACCTGCACGTGGCCAGGACCAAGCCAGGAACCTAAAGTCTGGGGTTTTCCTATTGATGAATTGTATACCAGAACAAGTGTGAGTAAAGCCTTTTTGAAACTTTGCTGGATTTTCCCATCTTTCTCTGTCCACTGACCGCCGATCGCCTGGGGTAGAAGGGAATCCCTAACCCTGCTCCCTGATTTTGTCAGGGAACCCAGCAGTCTCCAACAGTAGCCCTGGAGGTCCCAAAGCACCACCTAAGGCTAATGCACTCCTAGAGTGTTGGATGACAGGCTTAGCTAGCTTGGGAACTTTGATGTTTAATCCACTCACAGCTTAATATATATTTGCATGTTCTTAAGCCAAGGTTCATACTAATGAGATCCTCTCCTATAAACATTGATGGAAGATGTGGCAGTTACAGAAGTCACCTTGACTCTGAATAAATATCTTCTGACTTATTATTATACATGTACTGACTTCTATGTTATGTAGATTGGGCATAGCTCCTCTTTATACCCACTGCATCCAGTGTGGGATAGTTTGAATTTAACAGGAGACTACCACCCTGGCAACAATAATCGTTTAAGATTATAGGAAGGATCATACAAGTTTGCCCTCACGCAGGCAAGTGTGACCCTTTCAGTATACAGAGACCAAGATACTCAGAATCAACCTGGTGCAGATAACAAGAAGGACCTTGTGGGTATCATCTACATTACATGATCACTTCGTCAATTGACAACCCGTTATTCATCGATTTGCTCAAGCGGGCACCAGTAACATTTCCATTTTGCTCTATCAGGTGCCAGTGTAGCCCAATGGCATCTGGTTGCTTCAGGAATACGAAGAGCCTCAAACCATTCATTTAGGGTCTTGAGAAAGAAGTCTGACCATCTTGTAGGTGGGCGGCCCACGTGCTCTTTTGACATCCCGTGGGATCCAGTCAGTAGGGACTCTAGTCCAGCAGTCATCTCCAAATCGCACTACATGTCCAGTCCATCTGATTTTCGATGCCTTGGAAAACGAGACAGCATCCCTGACTCTGGAAGAGCGATGAAGGTCGGAGGCTCCAGATTCCTTCTCTCACTTGAGTGAGGCGTGATATTCCAAGCATAGCTCTTTCGATTCCTCTCTGGGAGACCGAATAGCATTCTCATCCTGCTTTCGTAGGGCCCAGGTCTCTGAAGCGTATGTTAATGCAGGGAGAATGGTGGAGTCAAAGACATGTGCCCGGAGCCGGAGGTTCTTTGTCCTTTTAGCTATTTCTTCGATGCCCTTGAAGGCATTCCATGCCGCTCTCTTCCTCCTGTGCAGCTCAGGCTTTAGGTCATTCATCATGTTGACTTCTCGACCTTGGTACACATAACTTATGCATTCAGAGATGTTTGTTCCATTGAGAGTAAATCGGGCCTCTGGACTAGTCCATTTTTCATGAATATAGTTTTGCTGAGATTCAGCTGTAGACCTATCTTTCCACATTCTCGGTTGAAGTCAACCAGAATTTGTGCCGCTTGGCTAATGTTTGGTGTTATTAGAACGATGTCATCAGCAAAGCAGAGGTGGTGTAGTTGCCAACTGTCTATCTTCACTCCCATTCCTTCCCATTCAAATTGTCGCATGATGTTCTCAAGGGTGGCACTGAAGAGTTTTGGTGAGATGGTAACACCCTGTCGAACCCATCTTTTAACATCAATGATCACTTCTTTGTAGAATGGTGAGATCCTGGTGGTGAATCCGTAATACAGCTCACAAAGGATCTTGATGTATTGGGTTTGAACGTCCTGTTTGACTAGGGCTTCGATGACCACTTCAGTCTCCACAGAATCAAAGGCTTTCTTTAAATCAATGACCGTGAGACAGAGTAGCATCCTGAACTCCTTACAAACTTCAGTGAGCTTGGTTACCATGTGGATATGATCAATTGTGCTGAATCCTTTCCGGAAGCCTGCTTGCTTGCATGGTTTTCCTTCATCTAATGTTCTGCCAATCCTGTTCAGGATGACTCGAGTGAACAGCTTGTAGATGATGGACAACAGGCAGATGGGGCGATAGTTCCCAATGTCGTGGATGTCTCCCTTCTTTTTACAGTAGAACTGTCCTGCTGGTTTTCCAATGGGAGGGCACCTTGCATTCAGACAGGTAGCGTGTGAAGAGCCGAGCCAGTGTATTGATGAGTACTGAAGGCAGATTCTTCAGGTGTTCGGGTCTGACTTTGTCTGGGCCTGGTGCTCTTCCCTTCTTTACTGACAAAATGGCATGTTGGATTTCAGAAGGGAAAACGTTGGTAACAATATATCTATCCAGCGGAATTTAGTATGTGGGCAGGTGAACATGGCCGATGTTGCTATTGTCCCAAAATTCCAAACAGGATCGGACCACTGTCTCCTTCCATGAAAAATTCTACTGCACGCAATGGGGAGAAAAGGCTGCAAAGTTAAAGAGAATTCCCAGAATGATCACCAACTGGGAACTCTTTGGCAACACTGCGGCAACATGGGAAGATACCATCATTGATGACATCGATGAAGAATACAACCGACTGGTTCAGAACCTCCATGATTGTGCAAAGAATGCCGAGAGAAAAAAAACCACAAAAAGGGCGCCTGTCTTCAAAATCTCTCGAGCTCTCTACCAGGAAATAGAAGAAACAGAAACACTCCCAATCAGCTTCTAAGAGGCACCTATCACCCTGACACCCAAAGCATGGAGAGAAAACACAAAGAAAGAAAACTGCAGACCAATATCACTGATGAACACGGATGCTAAGATCTTCAACAAAATACTAGCAAACAGAAACCAAAGACTCATCAAGAAGATTATACATCATGACCAAGTAGGATTCCTCACAGGAATGCAAAGATGGTTCAACATTCGCAAATCAATCAAAATAATACATCACATCAATAAAAAAAAATAAAAACCATATGATCCTATCAATAGGTGCAGAGAAAGCATCTGACAAGATCCAGCACCCGTTCATGATTAAAACCCTTCAGAGGGCTGGGGTGATAGCCCAGTGGGTAGGGTGTTTGCCTTGCACACAGCCGGCCCATGCCAGCCTGGGTTCGATCCCCAGCATCCCTTATGGTCCCCGAGCACCGCCAGGAGTAATTCCTGAGTGCAGAGTCAGGAGAAACCCCTGAACATTGCTGCGTGTGACCAAAAAATAAAAACCCCTCAGAAAATGGGAATTAAAAGGACTTTCCTCAAGATAGTTACAGCCATCTACCAAAACCCCACAGCAAGCATCATTCTAAATGGGGAAAAATTGAAAGCCTACCCCTGAGATCAGGGACAAGACAAGGTTGCCCACTCTCACCTCTTTTATTCAATATAGTACTGGAAGTACTTGCCATAGCAATCAGAGAAGAAAAAGGACATCAAGGGCATCCAGATAGGCAAGGAAGAACTCAAGCTATCATTATTTGCAGATGACATGACATTGTACCTAGAGAACCCTAAACTCTCTACCAAAAAACTCCTAGAAACAATAGACACATATAATAGTGTGGAGGGATACAAAATCAATACCCAAACGTCGGTGGCTTTCCTATATCACTTGATCACTTGAATCCCGTTATTCATCGATTTGCTCGAGCGGGCGCCAGTAACATTTCCATTGGACCCTATCACGTGCCAATGTAGCACAATGGCATCTGGTTGATTCAGGAATATGAAGAGCCTCAAACCGTTCCTTCAGGGTCTTGACAAGGAAGTCTGACCATCTTGCAGGTGGGCGGCCACGTGATCTTTTGACATCCCGTGGGATCCAGTCGGTAACGGCTCTAGTCCAGCGGTTGTCTTCAAATCACATTACATGTCCAGCCCATCTGATTTTCAATGCCTTGGAAAACGAGACAGCATCTCTGATTCTGGAATAGCGATGGAGGTCAGAACTCTAGATTCCTTCTCTCACTTGAGTGAGGCGTGATATTCCAAGCATAGCTCTTTTCGATTCCTCTCTGGGAGACCCGAATAGCATTCTCATCCTGCTTTCATAGGGCCCAGGTCTCTGAGGCGTATGTTAATGCAGGGAGAACGGTGAAGTCAAAGAGATGTGCCCGGAGCCAGAGGGTTCTTCGTCCTCTTAGCTATTTCTTCTATGCCTTTGAAGGCATTCCATGCCGCTCGTTTCCTCCTGTGCAGCTCAGGTTTTAGGTCGTTCATCATGTTGATTTCTTGACCTAGGTACACATAACTGCTGCATTCAGAGATGTTTGTTCCATTGAGAGTGAATGGGGCCTCTTGAACTAGTTCACTTTTCATAAACATGTTTTTCTTTAAATTCAGCTGTAGACCTATCTTTCCACATTCTTGGTCGAAGTCAGCCAGCATTTGTGCCGCTTGGCTAATGTTTGGTGTTATTAGAACAATGTCATCAGCGGAGCGGAGGTGGTGTAGTTGCTGACCATCTTTCTTCACTCCCATTCCTTCCCATTCTAATTGTCACATGATGTTCTCGAGGGTGGCGCTGAATAGTTTTGGTAAAATGGTATGACCCTGTCGAACCCCTCTTTTGACATCAATGATCACTTCTTTGTAGAATGGTGAGATCCTGGTGGTGAATCCGTAATACAGCTCACGAAGGATCTTGATGTATTGGGTTTGAACACCCTGTTTGGCTAGGGCTTCGATGGCTGCTTCAGTCTCCACAGAATCAAAGGCTTTCTGTAAATCAGTGAGCGTGAGACAGAGCGGCATCTTGTACTCCCTACAAACCTCAATGAGCTCAAAATGAAGGACTAAAATGACTGTCTGTACTTTCAATTCACATACGCTGGCATCGGAAGCATATATTGAGGATCTGATGGTGCAAGCGCAAAGATCAAGTACGACATCATTGGTCTGACTGAGACGAGGAGCCGTCAGTTGCATCATGCTGTATTTGACACCCGAGGAAAGAATTGTTCCTTTGAACATGCGACAAAAGAGGCATTGGTGGCGTTAGTGTCCTTGTCAGCATGAACATGGCCGTCAACATTGATTCATTTGAATGCCTAACAAACCGGATAGGACGATTACACTTGAAGAGATGTGACCCACTGCCAGCAATTTCCCTCTTCATTGTCTACGCACCAACATCCACATACAAATAAGATGAAATTGTGAAATTCTACATGGAATTGGAGGAGTTCTATAAAAAAGATCACACATTCTATAAGATCATAGTCGGTGATTTTAATGCCAAGATAGGACTGAGAATATCGTCTGAAGAACTCCACATCAGGACCCATGGCCTAGAATGGAACAAACAGGGTGAGAGACTATCTGAGTTCATCATGTCCACCAAGACCATTCATGGGAACTCACAGTTCCAGAAGACTGAAGTGAAATGTTGGATATGGGAATCTCCTGGCAGACAGTTCCACAATGAAATTGACCACATCATCTTCAATCGATGGTTTTGTTTGATCGATGTTGCTGTCGTCGCCAAATTCCAAACAGGATGGGACCACCATCTCCTTCGGTGCAAAAATTCTACTTCCCACAACAGTGAGAAAAGGCTGCAAAGTTTAAGAAGAGAACTCCCAGAACAACCACCAACTGGGAACTCTTTGACACGATTGCAGCAACATGGGAAGGGTACCATCATTGACAACATCCATGAAGAATTAAACCAACTAGTTCAGCACCTCCATGTTTGTGCGAAGAATGCCGAGAGAGAGAAAGACACAAAAGGACGCCTGTCTTCAGAAACTCTTGAGCTCATTCGCCAACGTGGCAAGGCACGAGCCTCCGGAGACCAAATGCTAACATCCAACCTTGCTAAACAGTGCAGAGAAGTGATGAAAGAGAACATCAAAGACAGAAGACCAGAAATACTGGAATATGCAGTAGAGGCCAGGAAAAGCATTCACACCACCCGCC